>JALPQI010002036.1:0-13258 GCA_025490895.1 Thaumatotibia leucotreta
GTACACATTTTGGAACGTATATCAAAGGCATAAGGATCAAAATCGTATACATATTATTAGAGCCGACCGTACATACACGATTATTTGTGTCGGAAAGTAGCCTTTATATGAACAAGAGACACATGAAATTATATGAACAACAAGAACACACAAGCTAAAGAAAATCATTAGGTATTTGAATTAAAACCACTAAATAGAGCTAGATTGTGGATATTTCTTTGAACAGATTGTTTACTTTGTTCGCAACTTCTATTAACGGTGAGTGATGGACTGATGGATAATGAAACTCCTTCGCGGGCTGGGTGCAACGAGTTGTGACGGAACCGCCAATCTGCCACTAACTGAATATTTTACCAGTTACCTACTGAATGTCGATGTTGAGGATGTTTATTAAATTTAAATTGATATTTATAAAAGGCTGAGCCACACCGGATGCGTGTGACGCATGAGCGCGTGTTGTAGCGTCGGAAATGTCATAGTAGATGACACACCGCTTGCACGTCACACGCACGTGCACGCCACGCAAGCGGTGTGCCATCTAATATGACATTTACATACGCTACAACGCGCACGCCACACGCACACGTATCCGGTGTGGCTTGACCTTTAAAAAAAATTTACAACAATGTCGTAACAGATGTGCTTACCATAGAAAAAAACAACTGCGGAAGACTCTGATTGTCACGGGATTCGAACCCGCTTCCTCTGGATTGCCGGTCCAACGTGCTTCCAATCCAATTACACCAGACGACCTTCCGTGAATCACAGCGAATTTAGTCGATGGTATTGTGAAGCTAATCACTAGCGACATCTGTACTCAATGTTTCGAAGGTACTACAACCTTAAGCCACTAGAAGACGAGTGTCTACCACAATCGTCCGCAAACTTGACAACTCTCTGTTGAGTTAAATTTGCTATAGAGGGCGCTGTAATCAATTCATGAAATATACGAGCCTAACGAGCCATTGGTATAGAGATAGGTAACGACTTAACGAGGCCGGGAATGCGTTTTCACGCCGAGGCATGTATGTATAGTGCTTTTCTCAAACATACAAAGAAGTTCAAAAAAAATGACCATGTTGTCGAAATAAAAAAAATAAAAAAAGTGTTTTTTGCAGGCCTAGGCCTGAAAAGTGTTATGAAATTTCCGTCCTAGTGAGCTACTGCGCCCTAAAAGCGATACCGAGTCTATTTTAAGGAACGTAAAGACAGTATTTCATTGCATGTTTGAGAAATAATATTTTGTCATAAAACTTTTTTGTCCACAAGTGTGATGAAAAACATTGTATTCATCACGATCGGTAAGCGGTATACAAACTCGAAACATTAAAAGCCCTCCGCCTAGGCTGTTGGGCTTCTAACAATCTCGTTAGTAATATCAATAGATACTTACCTCCCTAGATGCACAATACTTATACCATTTATCTATTTTATTTTGAATTGTATGTATGTGGTGAATTTCATTTGTTTATAAAATCAATCAAACAAAGGAAACGTGACTTTATTAAGTCTACGATAGGTTTAAATTCCATTGACGTGGAGTGTATTCCGTTGTAATGTACAATGCGTCTTACGAGGTTCAAGAAGCTATTGAAGTGTCCGACATTGGAGCCGAGCGTCATATCACTTAGTCTTAAGAATGGCTACTACATCATTGGGTCATGGTCCTTTACTGGTGTCTTTCAACAGTACAATCGAATTCAGAAATATGTGTACATTATTTTACTTATGGCATGGAGATAAGGTGCATAATTTTATACGTAATTATGAACTCGACTGTACAAAACGGTGACGTTGTTATTTAGTTTTGCGATTTTATTAACGTGTTAATCTTTACGTAAACAAAAACATATAACAAAGAATATATGTCGGATTCTGTATTGCCTCAGAATAAAATGCGTGTCTTCGTTAAATTTATATTTATTTTTACACCAGCTTAATTGTTTTCACGTCTTTCACCTTTCACATCTTACAACGTTCGTTCGTTCTCCATTCATATGTAACGATCTTTGACATCTTTAAAATTTAAGCTAACTTAAAAATACTTATTTGTGAGATCACTGAGATCTTTATCCGCTTAGGTTCCGTCTTTAAAATATACGCTATGAAAATATGTAACCGAGAAATAAGGTATCTTACGTGCATCACCATCATCAAAAAAGATCAAAAATAAAAGGTTAAAAATCCTACCAGTTACTCTTCGTCTTCGTCAGGCCACCTCTTCATGAAGTCTGCCGCCGTAGATGTCCTGTTCGGCCCCTCCGTCTCCGTACCGCTGTAAAGCTTCTCCACGTCGTAGCGATCATTTCGCTTCACCTTAGTTACCTTGTAGGGTCCTAAGAATTTCGGCTTAATCTTTAGACCTGGCCCAAACTGTGTTCTTTTAATCGCAACAAGATCGCCTACTTCATACTTAGAGCTCTGCTTCCTCTTTTTATTAAAACTCTTTCTGTTTTTCTCTTGGACCTTCTGAATCTGTTCTTTGGCCTTCTGCCTTAGAATTTCTCTTTCTTCATCAAACTGGGATATAATTTCTTTTTGCAACAGGTTTAATATTTCTACATCCTCTTTGCAGTTCATCTTAGTACCGGTCAACAGCTGGAAAGGTGAGGTATCTATGCTTCTCTGATACGTACTATTTATCGCTCTCTGTACTCGTCCTACGTGTTTGTACCATAGAGACTGATGCCTTGACTTCTATGCATAACTTAGTTAACATCGGTATCATAATACGATGGATTCTCTCTACTTGGCCGTTACTCCTGGCTACTCCAGTCGTAATGGTCACATGCTGGATACCCTCATCTTCACAGTACTTCTGGAATGCTCCGCTCGTGAATGCCGTACCTCTATCGGTAATAATGCGTATCGGGTTACCGAATGTTTGCTGCTGTAATTGCAACCTGCTAATCACTTCAGCACTGGTTGTTGACTTTGTTGGGTAGAGCCACACAAACTTTGTGAATGCGTCCACGACTGTTAGTATATGATTGTAACGCTTTTTTGTTTCAGTCAACGGTCCAATGTGGTCTAAATGCAATGTATGCAGTGGCGTTCCTTCTTTTGCAATAGGATTCAAAAATCCTTCTTGTTTGCCTTCTTTTCTGGTAGCTAATAAACAAGGTAAACAACCTGTAATTACTTCTTCAATCTTCCTGTCCATGTTTCTTATGTAGTAATCTTTGCTTATAGCATCTTTCATCTTTCTCATGGCAAAATGGCCATTACTGTGTACCTGCTTGATAACCTCTTTATCCATAATCTTAGGTACCACCAGTTGCCGCTGATCACCTTTGTAAAGTATGTCATTTTGCACATAAAAGTCATTGTAATTTCCATCTTTCAAAATCAGCTGTTTAATGGCATTGAGCTCCTCATCTTTTCCTTGAGCTTGGCTAATCTTCTCGTGCAAGCTTACCACCATGGCCACGTATGGATTCCGGCTAAGAGCATCTGCATGTGGCATCTTAACACCCGGTCGATGTTCTATCTCATAGTCATACTGGTCCAGTAGTAGTACCCATCTTGCCACTTTAGCTGTCAGATCTTTCTTTTTCAAAGTGAGCTCAAACGCTTGACAGTCTGTAACAATCTTAAAGTGAATACCAAATAGGTAATGGTGAAACTTCTTCACAGATTCCACAATAGCTAGAGCTTTGAGTTCATAGCTTGAATATCGACTTTCTGCTTCACTTGTACGTCTACTTCTATAGTATACAGGGTGCAGTTTTCCATCTTGACTTCTCTGCATAAGTATACCTGCCAGAGCCTGGCTCGACGCATCTGTGTGAAGTTCTGTGTGTAACTTTGGATTGAATATCTTTAAAACTGGTTCACTCGTCAACTTAATCTTTAAAATGTTAAAGGCTTCCCTTTGTTCTTGACCAAAAACAAACTTAGCATCTTTTCTCATCAAGTCAGTTAAGGGTCTTGCTATCTGTGCATAATCTTGTATGTACTTACGGAAGTATGAGGTCAATTCAATGAAACTTTGTACTTGTTTAAAATCTCTTGGCTCTGGATAACATGCTACTGCCTTAATTTTGTCTGGACTTGGCTGTACCTGCCCTTCTTTGATAAGATGCCCTAGGTACTCAATCTCTTTGCATATCAGGTGCGCCTTCTTCCAATTAATTTCCAAACCATACTCCGCAGCTACGTCCAATACTCGTTGCAGCTTTGAGAGTGCATCTTGCTCCGTCTGACCTGGAATTATTATATCGTCAGTGAATACCTTCTTGAATTAAATCTTTAAAAATAATGGTGATGAATCTCATGAAATACTTCAGTGAGACTGATAAATGACCAAATAGACATAATCCAATCGTTCATAGGTCACTTAAATATTTATTCCTAATTTGTCAGTCCTAATACTCGTAAACTACGTGAACTAAGTATTCCATTTATGTAATTCAATGGGTACCTACTATCTTTACGTTAAACATGGGTAGACGTGTAAACCATAAAATTCCTTACAAATTGTAAACAACGTTCATTGGCATTCTAGTTTCTACCTACTAATTTAACTTACTTTAAGATAGGTGTAGGTAAAATCCGCTTCACATTCTTATTCAAGACTTTGTATTACACAAAAGTATGTTTGAGTTGTAATAATAATATGTTTTTAAGGCTTGCGCTCGCGCGCTGTCTACTACGATTTAATAAGTATATGTAATTCAGTTTCAGATAGCTAAGATAAGTCCTATATATTAATAATTAAGGGATAACTGTTATTGGCCTCCCACATTGTAATACGAATATGCAAATGTATATATCTACGGCTGTTGTTGTCCTAAATATCAATAAATAAATAAATAAAAAATAAAATAAACCGAATGGGGCTCTTAGGAATTCCCATTGCCCATGGTGCGTAACAAACGATATATATGGGACTGACTCCTTGCTTATCCTTAAATGGAAGAACCCATTTTTCAAATCAAGCACACTGAACAACTTAGCATCCTTCAACTTGTCAATTAGGTCTTCGATCAGTGGTAGAGGAAACTCATCTTTAACCATCTTCCTGTTAAGCAGTCTATAATCAACACACACTCTGGTTGAATCATCTTTCTTTATAACTAAAACTAACGGGCTAGTGTACTCAGAAAAACTCACCTGTATAATTCCTTTCTGCAGCCATTCCTCTACCTGCTCTTCGACAATCTGCTGTTCTGCCAAGGAAAGTCTTCTTGGACGTTGTGCCACGGGGATGTCATCTTTCAGTATGATCTTGAGTTCGATTGGCGCCTGCTTTGTTTGGATAGGTTTGTATTCAGCCACCAGTCGTTCCACCTCTTCTTTAATAACGTTGTCGTGGATGTGACCTGAAACATCACCCTCACTCACACAATTCACCCTCGCCAATCATCCGTCATCCTCTGATATGAACTTTACGGAACCCTCGCGCATAACCATCACTACAGTATCCAGAAATTCACGACCTATAATTATTGGAAATGGCATAGCATCATTGGATACAATATGGAATATTACATCGTTATTACACTTCCCGTCAATTATAACACTTTGGTAAAACTTTCCAAGCGATCTTACCACCGACTGTCCAAATCCGTTTATCACTTTTTCCTCAACGCACATTTCCACTTTTAATTTATTAAACACGTCCAATCTAATAAGGTTTAACGCACTACCCGAGTCAATTAATGCGCTTACATCCATTCCGCATAAATAAATAGACTTCATCGGCTCATCGGAAATATTTTCAATCTTTTCGTAGTGTTTGTTTACATCCAAATACCGGCCGCTGACAATGACATCCGCCATAGTGAAGTTGTCATCGATGCGTGCTTCCTCATTGGCCGATTGCCCGAACATGGCTGACTGCCGCCGACTATCCGTCGCCGCCGCCGAACCCGATGATTGCTGTCTCCCTTTGTCGTTACGGAAATCGTGAAACGACTTCGCCGCCGGAACATCGCCGCGCTCTTTTAAATTGTTCGATGTACACTGACTTCCGATATGTCCAAACTCGTTACACCGAAAACATTTGACGCCCTTCGTACATGTCAAAGCCAAATGATTATCTTCGCCGCATCTATAGCACAGTTTTCGACCTGCCGAAGATGATGAATTATTCTTCATATTATCTTTTTCTATCTTATTATGATTAGGTTTAACTTCTTGCACTTCTTTCTTCGTTCTCATCTTCATCTTTTCGTATAACTGTAATTTTTCTTTTAGGACCGGATAGGTAGTTGCGCCGTACAAAATAGCTTTGTAAAGGTACAAGTTGGCAGCCGACCGCACGCAGCACCAGCAGACGACATGTCGTCGCTTCATGTCGTCGCGACACGTCGTTGCGTCCTGTCGCTGCAGTCATGATTTCGATCCCGACTGCAGACGACAACTGCAGATGGCATCCAGGTGATTCCGAGCGGTCCGTGAAACAAAATGTTTGACGTGTTCGAGAATAGTGATCGCAATTTTTTACGTCTTTTATTAGAAGAGGAAGAAGATGATGATGACTGGCTTTTATTATACAGAAAAAGACGACAAGCCACATGTCCTATGATTAAATGCAGAGCAAGTGAGGGAACTTATTCAATACTGATCAAAAACCATTTGAAAAGCGATATGAAAGAATTCAGAGAGTATTGTTGTCAGCCTATCTGCTTTGCCCGAAGGTTGACTGGTAGAGAATGCTTTTTAGCATTAAGTTCGCCTTTTGTACAATAATCTTGTTTTTCTTGTGCAATAAAGGTTAAATAAATAAATAAATGTAAAACAGTTCGATTGTATACTAAGTTTAATCAGAGAAGAAATCGAGCCAATGAAAATAAATGCCATAAATATCGCGGCGTCAGCGACACTACTGATCTGCGGTCGGGCGACACTGCCGTCTGCCGCTCGGCGACGCGTCGCTAGCTTCATGTCGCTAACTACGGAGGGAATTTCATAGAAATACATAGAAACCAGTAGTGTCGTTGCGACAGGTCGTCTGCAGTTGTCGCCTGCGGTCGGCTGCGAACTTGTACCTTTAAGCTCGTAATCAGTTATGCCGTCGATAATGTATTGTATAGCTATGTAATCTGGGAATTTTGCGCGTTTACCCAACTCCTTCATGACCAGCATATACTGATAGTAGGACTCTTCCTTCATCTTCTTTCTACTCGTGCATCTCCTTGATGTTAATGGAATCCGGAAATTCTTTAAATACTGCCGCTTTGAGATCTTCGTATTTTTTGAAGGTTTTCTCGGATTGTAGCCATAGCGCCGCCGTGCCGACTAAAGATCTTCGCGCTACAATGAGGATCTGGGCTTCCGTCCAACTGAAGATTTCTGCGTTGTCTTCAATATCTTGAGCCCATTTCGTCGATGAATGCGCCTTGTCGTCGCCGCTGAACTTCGGTATTCCGTCTAATACCATATTAAAATTGAAACTTCCATCGGACGCCATTTTTTTCCTATGAAAATTTTCAAAATTTTTCAATTTCGTCGTTTCTTAAATATTCTTGAGGCAATCCCGCTTCAGACACCAAAATTATGTGGGATTCTGTATTGCCTCAGAATAAAATGCGTGTCTTCGTTAAATTTATATTTATTTTTACACCAGCTTAATTGTTTTCACGTCTTTCACCTTTCACATCTTACAACGTTCGTTCGTTCTCCATTCAAAATCGTTCTCCCGTCCCTCTCGCACCGTCTACCATCATTCTCTCACACGTACGCTCCGTTCCACTCATCTTCTTACGTTCCGATCCTACATAATTATATTAAAATTTAATTTGATTTTCGTGAAATATATTATTATTATTATTTTAACTCTTTTATCGCCATAGTTCGGCCATAGACGACAACGGAAAATCTTGAATAAGTAAGACGTCAATGCAGTAGGTTGTTACGCGGGACGCCGTAAAGTTCAATTTCGCTTAAAGATTATGATTGCCTAGCGTCAGTGTTACGTTACGACCGTTAGTGATCGGTTTTTTGGCTTCTTCCCTAGCGGGATTTCGGGTATAAAAAATTTACGGGTGTGACTATAAAATTTTATTTAACACTTTTATTATACACACAAGAGCATACTTTATGAAACAGAAATATGGCAATATAATCAAAGTTTATTTTTCAAGTTACTATAGGAGACCCGCCGGGAGAATCCAAAAAACCGGTCACTGGGTACGACATATCGTTTCGCTTCTTGAGGCCTACCAAAGATGCCATTCTGTAATCATATACGATAAACGATAAGTAATAAATGTATGAGAATAACAGATTCAAACGAATAGTCACGTGACCATTTCCATAGATTATTATGGTCCCGTGACTTATTGCTTATCGTATACGATTGCAGAATGAGATTTTTGCTGGCTTCTTCAAAATGTTAACTCTACTATGTGTTAAAGGCTAACCTTATTCATAAACGTCTTCTAACTTAGCAAGCCGCTAAGTATTGTTTGCCCCTTTCGGTCCTATAGACATATCGGTAAAAGCGAAAGGGACAAATAATAGCGGCTTGTTAACACGTTCGCCTCCGGTACTGTTTCACTAAGTGCTTATACTATGCCGACCGAAATTATCTGATAGAAATCCTATGCCAGTGACACGCATGTGTGACCGAAAACATTGTACTCATATGCCGGTGACACAGCACTGTGTCAAAAACGTTCGTATTTCGATGCCACTGGCATAGGAGTGAGAACTTGATTAATGCTAGTGGCATAAGAATAAGATTACTTTGATCACGTATGTGTGTCACTGGCATAGGAGTACAGTTTTTTCGGTCACATATGTGTGTCACCGGCGTCGAACGTGTTAAGTTAGGAGAGGTTTATGAACTCGGGGGTCACACACTAGGTACTCGTTCGGCGCCGGCGTGGCGTTCGAGATGGCGCTGCAGCTGGAGGCGCAGGGCTGCGCGACGCGGCTGGTGCTGGTGGACGGCTCGCCGGCCTTCGTGGCGTCGCACACCACGCGCGGCAAGAAGCGCCGCGGCAACCGCTCGCCGCACTCCGACGAGGCTGAAGCGCTCGCCTACTTCGCGCAGGTCTTCCAGGACTTGGACGCGGCTAAGGTGCGTACGACCTACATGGGCCACTGGTCACTAGTGCTCGGAACTTTGGGTACAAAACTGGCAGTGGCAGTAAGAATACATTTGTCACCACCCCGACTGTTCCCGTGGGTGTCGTAAGAGTCGGCTAAGGGATAAAAGTGTCACAAACCAGTCTTTGATCGATGATCGATGATGAGCATCATTTCAATAATATTCTTATTTTTCTTGGATGAAGTGTTTTCATATGTCAATTATGAAAATATGAACCCATAGTTTCCATCACTGCTAATGCCCACACACACCGTCTAAATAAGTCGTACTGAGCCACGTCTTAGTACGGAAACGACGCCAAAATTGCGAAAAAAAAAAACACTTTCCCATACAAATCGTCGAAATCACAAAACCAATAATAAAAACATTTTTTTTCGCGATTTCGGGGTTGTTTCTATACTAAAAATTGCTCAGTATAACTTATATATAATCTGCTAGGTTATTAATGTTTACCGTGTGTGGCCTATTACGGGGACAAAAAAGAAATGAGTGACCTCTTATCTATGTTTCAAAATTCGTGAGTTCGGATATTGTTACTCAAGTTTATAGATTAGATAATTATCTCTTGACATCACGATATCGTTGCGTCATTTTTTGACTTAAGTAAAAAAAAATATAACTGAAAGAAACTTGAAAAAATTACCTACATAAACCCTCTTTTTAATCCTCTAATGCAGAAGACACTGAAAATTATTCCTGATTAGTTTAAATAATTTTTCGCCCCTGTATAAGCCACACACTGTATAAAGTTATCTTAAGAAAAAAAACCTTATTTTAGAAGTCCTCCTCCGATTGCTTAGCCTTCGTCACCAGTCGATCGAAGTGAGAGTTTCTCATATTGTAAGCTCTGTAGCTAGGATCGCAAAGGCGTCTTTCTATTTTCTTCATGGTATTTTTTTAATCAACTCTGATCCTGATCTCTTTTCTTGGAAGAATTTAAGACTTACTAACGATCTCGAATGTTTCACAAGAGCGACATGTGATTTTGCAGCTCTCCCTAATGAACTTATCACGTTTCACCTCTTCGTAAGAATTTTTGTTTTATTTTTAGTTACATTATATTTGCTGATATCAGTCAGGGCTTTTTCGGTCTTTCGCACGCGTTTTCTGGGCATCATAAATTAAAAAAGACGAAAAAAAGAATGTCACAACCGTACCCAACACATTTATTCGAAAAAAAAATGATTAAGACTAAATCAAATGTTCTGCGTAAGAAGTCATTACCTATAAATAACTGCTAATGTTCAAATTATGATATAAAAAATACAAGGAAATATAGTACGGTCAAATCGTATATTAAACTCGCAAAACATGTAGTAAAGCTGCATTTTTGGTATGTTATTTAGACACCATAGGGCAGTATAAAACCACATTTTGCAAGCAAAAAAAAGTTGTGCTAGCTGCGTTATACGTGAAAAACTGTGAAATTTACTGTCTATTTTTAGTTTCCGATTTTTATAAAAAAAGCCTTACGTTTTTTGACAATATGTATCAGGTAGATAACGTTTAAAGATGAATAAATTTGTAACAAGATGAGATAACATGCATTACCGTAGGTCTTATAGTTTCAGAGATTCGAGACTTCAAATAGTACCCTGTTTTGTAAACTAGATAAAATGTTGAGTTTGGGCTAACGTTCTTGGTTTAATATCGCCTTACCTAATTATGCTACGAAAAACATGAAATAATTATCTTATAGCGCATTAATATTCTTTCATTTAAGGGTAAAATCAGGTAGGTCAGTAAACTTTGTAATTGAAACTAAAAAACGCGAAATTCAAAAAGCAGGAGGTCCGCTATCTAAGTTTTTAATACAAATGGCAAGTCGTGTTGCAAAGCTGCAATTTTTGTATATTATAAAGGCTCTATAGGGATGTACGAAAATGCATATTACAAGAAGAAAAAAAAAAGGGTTTATGTATAGGACGTAAAAAACTGAAAAAAAAATCGGACTTTTTTCAGTTTTTGACGTTTAACTAAAAAACTATAACTTTTTGATACTAATTGCTATAAAACTATGAAAGAATATTAAATTTGAAAGGATTTGAGCTACCTTGCATTGCCCTAAATTATATAGATTTAGAGATACGACATTTCAAAATGTGCCCTTCATTAAGTTAAGAAAATAAATGCATGTTTTGAAGCCTCGTATACTCCCAACTATAAGACTTACAGTAATTGTTATCGGCTCAATTTGTTCCAAATTTAATGTATATTTAAAATCTACAATTACTTTTTTTTCTTAGCGCGAACGTTTTGCCAATATTTAGTGAATAGCTTTAACGTAACCTAAAATTTGTTTATGTTTTGATAAAAGGGCACTTTATGAAATGTCGTATCTCAAAATATATATAACTTACGGTGATGCAACGTAGCTCAAATCCTTTAAAATTTGATGTTCTTTCTTAGTTTTATAGCAATCAGTATCAAAAAGATAATAGATTTTTAGTTAAACGTCAAAAACTAAAAAAAGTCTGATTTTTTTTCCGTTTTTTACGTCCTATGCCCAAATTATTTTTTTGTTTTTCTTTTAATATGCATTTTCGTATATATCTATAAGGCCTTTATAATATACCAACATTGCAGCTTTGCAACTCGACTTGCGATTTGTATGAAAAACTTAGATAGCGGGCCTCCTGCCTTTGGAATTTCGGGTTTATACTTTCAACTACAAAGTTCACTGACCTAATTTTACCCTTAAATTAAAGAATATTAAGTGCGCTATAAGGTCATTATTGCATGTTTTTCGTAGCATAATTAGGTGAGGCGATTTTAAGTCGAAAACGTAAGCAAAACACAAAATTTTATCTAGTTTACAAAAAGGGGTACTTTTTAAAGTCTGGAATCTCCGAAACTATAGGACCTACGGTAATGCATGTTAGCTCAACTTGTTGGAAATTTATTAGTCTTTAAACGATTGCTGACATATGATATCAAAAAACGAAAGGTTTTTTAAATAAAAATCAGAAACTAAAAAATGGCCGTAAATTTCGCAGTTTTTCACGTACTACCCAGCTAGCACAACTTTTTTTTGCTTGCAAAATATGGTTTTATACTGTCCTATCGTGTCTAAATAACATACCAAAAATACAGCGATACTACTTGATTTGCGAGTTTAGGGTAAAATTATGTACGATTTGACCGTACTAATATCTCTCTGTACAAATTAAAGTAGGTGCATTCCATGAGAAAAAATTACTTTGTCGGGAACGCGACGGCTATGACAGCTACTTTAGAAATGTATGGAAAATGCGAAAATTCTGTATAAACACAAACACCTAGTTATAGTACGCAAATTAGGACGCGAAGAACATGGTCACGTTCCCGACACTCTCTTGGAATATGCGGGTCCCTACTTCGCAGTTAGGTTATTATCGCGCGCCGCCTTCCGTCCTCACGCTGTGTACTGAGATACTTGTACCTGCACAGGTCGCTAGCGAGCTCTCGCAGCTAGACAGCTGGGACGCTCGCGTCGCCCGCACGGCTTCGCTGATCGTGGCCGGCGGCGCGCGCGCCCAGCCAGAAGCGCTCCGCGGCGCCGCGCACAGCTTCTACCGCAAGCTCGTGCTCGGCGACCGCTACAAGCCCTCGGCGCGGCTGCGCGCGCCCGTGACGCTGTTCAAGGCGCGCGACAACTACGTGGCGCTCGACGACGACTACGGCCTCCGCGCGGTCTGCGAGGGCCCGCTCAGCTCGCAGCAGCTGGCCGGCACGCACCGCACCATCCTCGCCGGCGACGCGGCCACCAACATCGCCGACTACGTCTCGGACTTGCTCAAGAAACACTAGTCCGTGATCTTGTAATAGTGCTATAGAGGACGGGACGACCCCATGTTTCCGGCCGAGGTATGTGGGTCAAAATTCTTATTTTGTGTCCCTAAAAACGTGACGCAGTGGTGATTTTTGTATGAGATCATGTTTTGATTTCAATTTCTGATGTATGGATTATAATCTAGTGTGAAAAAGAAATACCAGTGCACCGGATTTTTTTAATATACCGAGTCAAAACAGCAACTAATACCGTGTCAGAGTGGTATGAAACAAGACAACGAAAAGAATTTTGACCCATGTATAGTGCTTTTCTCAAACGTGCAATCAAATAGACAACAAAAATATCCATTTCGTTGCATAATGGCAGAATGTCATGATGCCTGAGCCACAAATTTATGTGGAACGGAATTAACGACCTCTTGTCCT
>JALPQI010002037.1:0-17684 GCA_025490895.1 Thaumatotibia leucotreta
AAAACTTCGGAGGAAGGAAACTTCGGATCTGTACTAAAAAACGTCGTAGGAGACACGTGCAAAAACGAAATTCGTAACTCGTGTCGATTTAAAACATCGCCACTCGTTTCGAATTTCATGTTTTTGCACTTGTGTCGAAATGTACTAATTTAACATTCATACAAATTGTATGGGGATTTTAAATCTCGATTTGCGGATTTTCTAGACGAAAACTTTTTTTTGGGTCTATACAAGCTTTTGATCCTGAACAGAAACAGGAGCGATTTTTTTTCCTAGCCTGTAGACGTGTCCCAATGCTGGGCAAATGTTTCTCCCTCAGATCTCCACAGCTTCCGGTTCGTTGCCAAGTCTGGCCAATTGTTGGCGAAGGCGTCCAGGTCGTCCTGCCATCTCCGCCTGGGCCTGCCTCGTCCCCGCCTAGTTTGCGGCATCCACTTGGTGGCAATTTTATCATTGTCAATGGTAATGGAGTTCGTCTATAAAAACTGTGTATATTTTTATATTATTATTTTTATTTTTTTATTCACAAGTACGGTTGCAACCAATTGCACTTGAAATTTATTTTTAAAATGGATCTTTTCAAATAGGAGACGCAGCATGACTTCAAAAAAATTTAGAACAAATCTTAATTTGCTTTGCAGAGCTAAAACAGCAATGAGTCCATATATGTATACTTCAAAGACAGGTAATAGAAACTTCAAAGATAGACTCTCTTTTCAAAATGGCAGATAATTTTGAATATAACTTAGAAATAGAAGAGGTACTATTTTTTCACAAAAAGGTAAAACAATACAATATGAATCGATCGAATTCAGGATCTGGTCCCGCCATTAGAACGGTTACAATTTTTGTGGAACAACTCAAATTATTTTATAAAATATTTTTTAGGTTATTTTTTTAAGTAGGTAATAACACTACGATGTACCTATGTAAAGTTAAATATTTGATGCCATATACCACAGAAAAAATACCGAAGCTTACCAACGCCGTAGGTGGAATTTGAACCCAACGTCCTCAGCTTTCGTGGCAGATGCTTAAACCACTACTGGAGTGGCCGAGTGGTTTAGGTAACAGCCGCAAAACTGAGGACGACTCTCCAAATTCCACCTCTGGCGTTGGTAAACTTCGATATTGTTTATTTATTTAGTACCTATATGACATCTAATATTTAAATTAGTAAATGTAATAATTATTTTTAAGATCTACTTTTTTCTTGTAATTGTAATTCTTCAATTCACAGTTGTAATTGTAATTCTTGAAATAAACTACTGATTACCATTTAAGATAATATAATAAATGCCTTAATGTTTTACCTAAGTGCATTTTTATTTTAATAAAGAATGTAATTTAATTTAGTAAAATAAGCTCCCTTAAACCTGATAACTGCTGGTAAGTCACATTAATAATTATACAAATGTAATGCATAATTCCATTCATTTGGCTTTTCACGGAAACTACTTCACCATTGCACTGAAGCGAGTTGTGGAGAAGATAGAATCGGGTTTTTTCTTCAATTTACGAAAATAAGAGATTGTGCATTACATCTATACACTTATTAATCTCATCAAACAATTGTTCAGGTATACACGGTGCCTCTCGAGGAACCCACATAATTTTAATGCTGAATTCCTGAGCATATTTAGAGTATTTAATGCTATATAAAATTTCCTGGATTCGGCTTGGTTCCAAAGATAATTAACCTTTTTTCGGAAAAAGTTTTTCGACGTAACTCGTCATAAAACTTCTTTTTGATTACAATTCTGCCACAATGTGTTCTAATATTACCACACCTTTTGCCTGACAATCAAAAAATAAGAATAGACTTGACGAAAAAACCTGTCCCTAAAAAAAAACATTTAAAAAATTAGTTTTAACAATTGTTGTTATGATAAAAAGTATTGGAAATGTTAAATAGTATTCAAAAATTCAAAAAAAAACCGAAAACAAAATTTTTTTTTTGTGGAATTTGACATTTGGTCTCATAATATTTTTTGTTTATTTTGATGTCTAGAAAGCATAGTTATAATTATGTGGTTTTCTCGCGAGGCACCGTGTATTTAACTTCTTAATAATCTCCAAATAGAAAAAATAAATAAAAGAATATTTACCTCTGTATATATCAAATTAGTATCTGCACTGCAATCGTTGGTGGACTCTTGTGCGTTTGGCGCACACAGCAGTGGGAAAGTTGAATGTCTACGAAAAGCTGGTGATAGTGAATACTTAGGGCCTATATTCAACAGTATCGTGTTCTGATCAGAAAAATATATATATATTTTTATTATAGTGGACTAATGGCTTGCCTTACAACCAGGGGCCTATTTCTCGAAAGCTTGTAACTTGTAATACAAGCGGAAGTCCTTATCTTATTAATGATGTCAAAAAGAGACTTCCACTTGTATTACAAGCTACAAACTTTTGAGAAATAGGCCTCAGTTGGTCAAACAGGCATACTATCGGAGTATCGAACCAAGCCATTTTGTTCTAACGCCGATTTTTTTTCTCTTAATATTTCCTAATCAGAATACGATGCTGTACAGTCACCATCTGATATAACGGAGCGGCCAGGGTGCTCATAAATATCTGAGCAAGCCGCTATTATCATGGCGTTCGTGTGCATGCACAGATATTTTTGAGTGCCGTGGTCGTTCAGATATATCTGATGATGACTTTAACAAATTGATTGATCTGTACTAAAAATCCATTTTTAGTACAGATTTTTGCCGCACTAGTGCGAGAAATGGCTCATTTCTTATCAGGTAGAAACTTCAGAGGGCCATCTGTACTGAGAAACGTCGTATGATACACGTGCGAAAAGGAAATTCCTAGCTCGTGTCGATTTAAAACACTCATTTTATCTTCTTCCTATTAAATCTGTCTTTTGCATTGCATTGAGACGACTCGAAAAGACAAGGATAGTCTTATAAAATCTATCCCTCTCTATCTTTTTACCATCTAGTACTTTGACAAGTCTAATTTTTCAAAAGAGGTAGTGATAAATTACAAACTCGGCCGCTTTCATTAAAAAAAATCACCAAGGTTCAATGACCCCGCTCGGTAAAATGAGGTAGTGTGCGTGAAGTGCGCGTGTGTGCGAAATGGGGAAATTTGACAGAATCTGTAAAATTTCCCACATCTATCCGACCCTTAAGACGACAACTATCAGGGAAATAGTTATTTGTTATACAAGGGTGCAAAGTTGTATTTTACCCGCGAGTATGAAATTGAAACACGAGCAAGCGAAAGGATTCTATAGTTGAACCACGAGCGAAGCGAGTGGTTCTAAAATAGAATCCTGAGCGCAGCGAGTGTTTTAACATACGAGAAGTAAAATACATTTGCACCCGTGTGTAACACAAAACTTTTCCCCTCACTATAGCGAGGAAACTTAAAAAAGGTAATTATTTGTTCACATTACAATCATCATCGGGTTAGTGATAATAATTTTCCAAATGCATCATGTATTTAATGCAAGATTTTGTCGCAGTAAACTTAGCACGAAAAAGTAAACGCAGCACGATTTTAACACATTCCTGTAGTTGCACACCAACGCCAATGCATTATTAAATCATTCACATTCATTATTTTTACAAAATTATAACAGAACACCCTGAAAGTTGTTTAGTTTACTATTTTTATGCGTGTTCGAGTCGGTAAATACAGATTATAACCTATAATATTCTTTGACAATGTTGACGTTGACATTTTCTGCGTTTTGTGATTGCATCTAGTCATCTTATCATCATTCACTAAAACAATTGTTACTTATGGAATTTTAGGATTTATATGTTAAAATCATCATATTATATAAAGGTTTGTATTTTACACTAAATTCTCAAACAAATTATTTAATTATCATTAATATGGAACAATTTCCATGAGCATTTTACGTTTTGTTATTCCAAAACCAAGGTCATTACTTTGCCACACAAGTGAATAATATGCATTTTTACACGTTCGTATTAAAGGATAAACGAGCACTTTACGAGCTAGTGAGGGGAAATAGTTATTTGTTATACAAGGGTGCAAAGTTGTATTTTACCCGCGAGTATGAAATTGAAACATGAGCAAGCGAAAGGTTTCTATAGTTGAACCACGAGCGAAGCGAGTGGTTCTAAAATAGAATCCTGAGCAGCGAGTGTTTTAACATACGAGAAGTAAAATACATTTGCACCCGTGTGTAACACAAAACTTTTCCCCTCACTATAGCGAGGAAACTCAAAAAAGGTAATTATTTGTTCACATTACAATCATCATGGGGTTAGTGATAATAATTTTCCAAATGCATCATGTATTTAATGCAAGATTTTGTCGCAGTAAACTTAGCACGAAAAAGTAAACGCAGCACGATTTTAACACATTCCTGTAGTTGCACACCAACGCCAATGCATTATTAAATCATTCTCATTCATTATTTTTACAAAATTATAACAGAACACCCTGAAAGTTGTTTAGTTTACTATTTTTATGCGTGTTCGAGTCGGTAAATAAAGATTATAACCTATAATATTCTTTGACAATGTTGACGTTGACATTTTCTGCGTTTTGTGAATGCATCTAGTCATCTTATCATCATTCACTAAAACAATTGTTACTTATGGAATTTTAGGATTTATATGTTAAAATCATCATATTATATAAAGGTTTGTATTTTACACTAAATTCTCAAACAAATTATTTAATTATCATTAATATGGAACAATTTCCATGAGCATTTTACGTTTTGTTATTCCAAAACCAAGATCATTACTTTGCCACACAAGTGAATAATATGCGTTTTTACACGTTCGTATTAAAGGATAAACGAGCACTTTACGAGCTAGTGAGGGGAAAAATATAATATTCACACCTTCAGAAAACTTTACATGTAGTCGGGGGAAGAAAAGTTTTTGGTCACATTAAATCCTACAGTTTCGGAAGCTTTTTCTAATGAATATTTAGGGTATACAGATTCACACCATGCAAGAATCCCCAGTGCCGCGCGAGAGCTTCTCATCCAGTCGAGGACTTGAAGGTCAATAATTGGAACAGCACGTTCAATAATTTCTACCCTCGAGATTATGCATTCATTCTATTGTTTCAGATGATTTATAATTAAGGAAAAAAAAATCCCGAGTTTTTTCGTAAAGCTTATACAAAAAAAAACTATACCTTAATTTTAACTCCGATTTATTTTAACAATAACCATTTCGAAAATTGTAGGAAATGCTTAGAGTATACATAGGGGATTTTTTTGGTATTGTGCCACAACTAATTATTGACAAGTGACATTAATAAAATTAAATGTAGAATTAATGCGCCTGCACGTAAAACAGTTAAAACTGTAAAAAAAATAGTTAGCATTGAGTCACTGACGTAATTTTTTCTTTGGATAAGTATAATAATTGTCGGGTCATTATAGTAAAAAATCACTATTTGTTTAATTTCTGTTTGATTGTTATGAATTTTAAAAATAATTTTATTTTTTCTGACTATATCTACGATTATTCAGTGGTGACTTTTTAAAATATTGTCTTAAATATTCAGTTAGGCCCCTCGGATAATAAATCCCTACTGTAGGATTTATTGTTTCTTTTTATTAAACAAGTAAATCTTAATATTGATTTTATGAAAAAACCTCCACACATTTATCAGGGATAATCAGATTCATATATTCACAAAAAGATGTTTTATCATATTCCTGAAATAAATGTAAAATGTATGAAAAATGTGGGACCATTTTTTTCTTGTACCTTTTTTCCCCTTGCTCCCCGTAGATAACCAAGTTTGATAACTGGCTATGTACAAGGAAAAAATATTCCGGTTTTATAACCGGGTTATGAAACGGGATTTTTTTTTCCTCGTAGTAAACCTTTGTTTTATTCAGTTTTCTACGAGGAATTTCTTTTCTTGTTTGATAATCCGGTCATGAAACAGGAATTACTTTTCCTGGTAGAAAACTGTTATTTTATTTGGTTTTCTATGAGGAATAAACTTTTCTTCGTAGCTAACCTAGTTATCAAACGGGAATTATATTTTCCTAGTAGAAAACCGTCATTATAGATTTTCTATGTGGTTTCGAAATTTTTATTTATTTGTGGATAATTATGGTACTAAACTAGTATTTCAATACAATTTTTTTATTTGATTGTTTAAACCAAAAGCATTACAAGTGTAATTTCGTAAGAACATTTTAATAATTAAAAAAATAAGTATATAAGTATGTAAAAAACTAAAAGAACGGAGAAATTTTCTCAAGGCAATGCCCCACGGTAATTATGTTTTATTTTATTGTTTTATCTTGAAGTTGGGTTATTGCTTTATGTATACGGATATTTACCGAAACATCTATGGCTGCTCTCTTCTTAATTGTGAACCTTTTGTTCACTCTTGAATGTGAAATTTTAGAAAAAACCCTACACTTCCGCATTTACTATCGGTTCTACAAAATGACGCAAAATATTACGGATTTTCACATTCAAGAGTGAACAAAAGGTTCACAATTAAGAAAAGAGCAGCCATAGATGTTGCGGTAAATATCCGTATACATAAAGCAATAACCCAACTTCAAGAAAACATAATTACCGTGGGGCATTGCCTTGAGAAAATTTCTCCGTTCTTTTAGTTTTTTACATACTTATATACTTATTTTTTTAATTATTAAAATGTACTTACGAAGTTGTAATAGTTTTGGTTTAAACAATAAAATAAAAAAATTGTATTGAAATACTAGTTTAGTACCATAATTTTCCACAAATAAATAAAAATTTCGAAACCACATAGAAAACCTATAATGACGGTTTTCTACTAGGAAAATATAATTCCCGTTTGATAACTAGGTTAGCTACGAAGAAAAGTTTATTCCTCATAGAAAACCAAATAAAATAACAGTTTTCTACCAGGAAAAGTAATTCCTGTTTCATGACCGGGTTATCAAACAAGAAAAGAAATTCCTCGTAGAAAACTGAAAAAAACAAAGGTTTTCTACGAGGAAAAAAAAATCCCGTTTCATAACCCGGTTATAAAACCGGAATATTTTTTCCTTGTACATAGCCAGTTATCAAACTTGGTTATCTACGGGGAGCAAGGGCTTTTTTCTCCTAGATTGGAAAAACTCGTTATTCTGAGTAGGAAAAACATTAAATTTACCTACCTTAAAAAATTTTTTTTTGGATCTCTTCTCGCGAAAATGCCCAACTATGCATCATTTTATAGCAATCGACCCTAATTATCATTGACAGGACGGAAGGACAGCGAAACAGCAAGCGCTCTTCCAGCTCGCAGCCGTCGGCGCCACGCTAGCTGTTTCCTTCTTGAGTGGTAATCACTGGTACGTTTATTTTACACACAGAACCTTTTTTTTTAGTTTGGAGATGGGTCTGTTGAGGGTGCCTCCACTGTTCCATCCGATTTGACTGAGGGAAGACACACAGAACCAAATCATTATGTCGTCGCGTCGCTTAGTATAGTCCATTTCCAATACGAAGGCCCGATACCACTCGAAACTTTTGTCATTTAATCAACTTTGCTCCACTACAAATTAAGTTACTACATTTGGTCCACTACAAATTTGCTCGTGTCGTACACAGATGGATGCAAAAAATATCACGCCACAAAAGGGTCTGACCAGGACTCTGGCTTTTGTTATCACTGATCCTATTATTGACGCCTAATTACTTTGTCAAGTGAAATCGGGCCTTTGTATTTGAAACGAACTTTACCCACAACTAGCAATGTACCGAGGAGAAGTTTCATAAGTTACAAAACTTATATAGAGAATGTTTTCGGTAATTTAAATTTTAAAAGCAATCAAGCATGCCAAAACCAATCTATATTTTTAAGATCTATACTTTGTTTATTGATAAGAACAACAAAACAGACAAAATTTTACTTTATTTTTAAGTAAAAAATTTAGAAGTTTTTTTTTAAGTTTATTTGACCGACTACTCCGAAAAATCCTCATCATTAAGTATCACTTTTTTTTTGTTTTTACGAAGGCTTAAGGTGTAGGGCAGGCTTTAGAATACCAAAAATCCTTGGGATATGTTTTTTTTTTATTTACGTACTTTAATGCTATTTTGATGCGTTTTTAACGTAAAATTTTGAATTTGATATTTTTTTATCCTACTTGTATCAAAGTGAGGACGTTAATTTTTTTGTCAGTAAATGCTTTATTTGTAGTAATACTTTTAAAAAAATAAACTATTTAAAAAACCCAATACATTTTTTTAAATAATAAATTTCTTCACTCCAGAATTTCTCAAAGAAAAAAAATTCAAAAATTCATAACTCGAAAACTACAAAAAATCGGCTAACATAAATGGGGTATATTCTAATAGCCCATGACGTGAGGAATCTAAAAAAAATTTTTTGACGTCAAGGTTTGGACCAACCTGTATGTTATGGATGATGGAAAGTAGGATATTTCTTACGTCTACAGAGTTACTGTGGTTCTATTTTTCTTGCATATATTTGAACGCTGCATTGAAGGTTGTCTTTCTTCATTTTGATTAGAGCAGGAGTCTATCATACTCTGGATTCCCGATCTTATAAAATGCCTGAAATTAAAGACAATAAAATAATAAATACTTGCCTATAAAATAAAGCGTGATGGCAAAAAGTGATGTTTTAAGAATAAGTTTAGGAAGTAGTCTGATTAAGTTGTAAAGGCAGCGGGCTTTTCTATAGCCTCATACGATAAGTGAAAGTAACTATAGCCAAACTTGTTATACAGGGTGATTAATTTTTTTTACTGTTTTTTAATGAATATGAAGTCCTAGAAGGCTGTATTTTTTTAGTAATTCCTTTAGGCTGTAGTATTATATGTGCAAAAATTGGAAACCATCACTAACATAGTTTAGGAGAAAAAAAATAAAACAGTTTTACAGTTATTGGGGTTTAGGGGGGTTAGTGGAGGTAAGAGGGGGTCCAAAATTTGTGCATGGTGTTACCTCTTTAACAGTCATCGTTTGACTATAGTTTCAAACCAAAACCTCTGGGGGCACTTTTTCCAAGGCTACACCTTTAAATGAAAAAGTTGAACATCTAACTAAAATATTAAAGCTCATCAAAAATATATTTAGGTATCTTTGGTTGAAAACAATAAATATAGTCTTAAATAATATGCAGAATAACTACTGTACACATAACTTTAATATATTACATACTTACCGTCGCGTTCCAGACATTTTGCGGTGAGAAACATGCAACCATCACTGATACACAACCTCGTGCGCGAGCGCCGCACAGTGAACTGCCGGCCACGGCGGTCAGTGGCCTATACCACGAAACTTTACAAGCGTACAATTCTACAAAATTGTCAACTTTTTGTATGGGAATTTATACAATTTTGTAGAATTGTACGCTTGTAAAGTTTTGTGGTATAGGCCACTGACCGCCGTGGCCGGCAGTTCACTGTGCGGCGCACCCCAATAACTGTAAAACTGTTTTATTTTTTTTCTCCTAAACTATGTTAGTGATGGTTTCCAATTTTTGCACATATAATACTACAGCCTAAAGGAATTACTAAAAAAATACAGCCTTCTAGGACTTCATATTCATTAAAAAACAGTAAAAAAAATTAATCACCCTGTATAACAAGTTTGGCTATAGTTACTTTCACTTATCGTATGAGGCTATAGAAAAGCCCGCTGCCTTTACAACTTAATCAGACTACTTCCTAAACTTATTCTTAAAACATCACTTTTTGCCATCACGCTTTATTTTATAGGCAAGTATTTATTATTTTATTGTCTTTAATTTCAGGCATTTTATAAGATCGGGAATCCAGAGTATGATAGACTCCTGCTCTAATCAAAATGAAGAAAGACAACCTTCAATGCAGCGTTCAAATATATGCAAGAAAAATAGAACCACAGTAACTCTGTAGACGTAAGAAATATCCTACTTTCCATCATCCATAACATACAGGTTGGTCCAAACCTTGACGTCAAAAAATTTTTTTTAGATTCCTCACGTCATGGGCTATTAGAATATACCCCATTTATGTTAGCCGATTTTTTGTAGTTTTCGAGTTATGAATTTTTGAATTTTTTTTCTTTGAGAAATTCTGGAGTGAAGAAATTTATTATTTAAAAAAATGTATTGGGTTTTTTAAATAGTTTATTTTTTTAAAAGTATTACTACAAATAAAGCATTTACTGACAAAAAAATTAACGTCCTCACTTTGATACAAGTAGGATAAAAAAATATCAAATTCAAAATTTTACGTTAAAAACGCATCAAAATAGCATTAAAGTACGTAAATAAAAAAAAAACATATCCCAAGGATTTTTGGTATTCTAAAGCCTGCCCTACACCTTAAGCCTTCGTAAAAACAAAAAAAAAGTGATACTTAATGATGAGGATTTTTCGGAGTAGTCGGTCAAATAAACTTAAAAAAAAACTTCTAAATTTTTTACTTAAAAATAAAGTAAAATTTTGTCTGTTTTTTTGTTCTTATCAATAAACAAAGACATAAAATACCATGAAAACTCAATTTGTGTAGTTATTATACGAAATTTCACTTTATTTTTTAATTAAAAATTTAGAAGGTTTTTTTAAGTTTATTTGACCGACTACTCCGAAAAATCCTCATCATTAAGTATCACTTTTTTTTTGCTTTTACGAAGGCTTAAGGTCTAGGGCAGGCTTTAGAATACCAAAAATCCTTGGGATATGTTTTATTTTTTTTTATTTACGTACATTAATGCTATTTTGATACGTTTTTAACGTAAAATTTTGAATTTGGTATTTTTTTATCCTACTTGTATCAAAGTGAGGACGTTAATTTTTTTGTCAGTTATTTGTAGTAATACTTTTACAAAAATAAACTATTTAAAAAACCCAATAATTTTTTTTAAATAATAAATTTCTTCAATCCGGAATTTCTCAAAGAAAAAAAAAATTCAAAAATTCATAACTCGAAAACTACAAAAAATCGGCTAACATACATGGGGTATATTCTGATAGCCCATGACGTGAGGAATCTAAAAAAAATTTTTTGACGTCAAGGTTTGGACCACCCTGTATAATAGGCAATGTCGGGCATGGTTAACAAAAAATATCGACATCTTTACAAAATTTGTTATAAGAGGTACACATACGAGCTAAGGCGCTGTTTTAACTGGCATTATTACTGGCTATAGGTATTAGGAATTGTACAGGATTACGACATGGCTTGGGGTATACTCGAAATTGTAGATTGCTAACTGCATCAGAGTCTATCTTATTATTAATCATTTTACAGCATTACAAAATCATTCAAACTTCTTCTGTTTTGTAAACTGTCTATTTTAAAATGATCCAGTCGGTCTTCATAGGTAAGTAGTTTACCCTTAAGTCTGAATTTATACACTAAATGACGCAGAAATTTTCGGTCTATGTGGATGTTATAGTATGGTGACCAAACAGTAGAACAATAATCTAGAGAACTTCTGATCAAAACATGATGTATATTATAATATATAGTAAGTAAACATTTGATATTTTTGAATGGTTTTGTGGTTCTGTAGATTAATCCTAGAAATCTATATGTTTTTTGACAATATGATCATAATGTGCGTTGAATGTTAACTTTGAGTTATACATAACTCCAAAATCTCTAATGACAGATACTCGTTGTAATGATAAGCCATTAATTTTGTAGTCGAATACTATGGGAGTTTTATTTCTGGTAAATGTAATTGCATTATTTTTTTTTAATGAAATGAATTTTGAATGAAAATTTAAATTTAATGTCAAATACAATAAGCTTACATTTATACTAGCCCTTCTGTAAATTAAGTGGGCGAAAGTGAAGTTAAGGTAGAAAAACAGGTGATTTTATACTTTTTCCGGCCAAGGTCTGTAATTTACATAACTTTACTGTCCTCGGTATGCAATCTACTAATTCGATAATTGTGATGTTATTTAATAAGACTGAACAAGTTTTCACAAAAAATATTTTTGTTTATTTTTACGTACTAAAAGTAATTTTGTTTTTTGTTTTCTAATTATAAAAAAAAATTAGCTGATTTTTACTTTTGTTTCGCATTTGAATAAAAACATTTTATCATACACAGTCTTGTTTCATTTATTTTAAATAGGTATTCAGTCCCTTAACAGAAGACATCCCGGGCATCAGCCTATGCGAGATTAGAATGGCTCTTGAACAGTTCAAAAATAACAAGGCGCCTGGGGAGGACGGAAGTTGTTCAATTCCGTCTTACTGGAAGGGAGAACGCCAAAGGCATGGAACAGAGGTGTGGTGGTACTGTTCTTCAAAAAAGGTGACAACGCTTTATTGAAGGACTACCGACCCATCTCACTTCTGAGCCATGTCTATAAGCTGTTTTCAAGAGTCATTACGAATCGTCTTGCACGCAGGCTTGATGACTTCCAGCCCCCCGAACAAGCCGGTTTCCGAAGAGGCTTTGGTACCGTAGACCACATCCATACGCTTTGCCAGGTTATACAGAAGACCGAAGAGTATAACCTGCCCCTCTGTTTAGCGTTTGTGGACTACGAGAAAGCCTTCGATTCGATCGAAACCTGGGTAGTACTACTACAGTCTCTCCAACGGTGCCAAGTCGACTACCGCTATATCGAGGTGTTGAAGTGTTTTTACGAGAGCGCCACAATGTCAGTCCGACTCCAAGACCAGAGCTCGAAGCCTATTCTGCTGCAGCGGGGAGTTAGGCAGGGAGATGGCATATCCCCTGAGCTGATTACCGCTGCACTGGAGGATGTTTTTAAGACTGGACTGGAGAAGGCTGGGTAAAACTGGCTGGGTGGAAGGGTGGTATATTTTGTGCAATGTTGACATGTAATAATGAAATTATTATGAAATAAATGAATATGAATATGAATATGAATATCAACATAAACGGCGAGTACCTTATTCACCTTCGATTTGCTGACGATATAGTAGTCTTGGCTGAGACCTTGGAGGACTTAAGTACTATGCTCGTTGACCTCAGTAAAGCCTCCGAGCGAGTTGGTCTTACGATGAACATGGATAAGACGAAAATCTTGTCAAATTCCCATGTAGCATCAACTCCCGTAATAATAGGAGACTTTACACTCGACGTTGTAGACGAATATACGAGTATATACCTAGGACAAACAATCCAGTTAGGTAGGTCCAACTTCGCGAAAGAGGTCAATCGTCGAATCCGACTCGGTTGGGCAGCGTTCGGGAAGCTACGACACATATTTTCGTCCAATATTCCGCAGTGTTTGAAGACGAAATTCTTTGATCAGTGTGTGTTGCCAGTGATGACATACGGTACTGAAACGTGGCCGCTTACAATGGGCCTCATAAGAAGGCTCAAAGTCACCCAAAGAGCAACGGAGAGGGCTATGCTAGGAGTTTCTCTGCGTGATCGGATTAAAAATGAGACCATCCGCAGCAGAACCAAAGTAACCGAAATAGCTCTCCGAATCGCTAAGCTGAAGTGGCAGTGGGCGGGGCACATTGCGCGTAGAACCGATGGCCGTTAGGGCGGGAAGGTTCTTGAGTGGCGGCCACGTAGGCGTGGCGTGGGTAGGCCCCCCACAAGGTGGACTGATGACCTGGTGAATGCGGGTCCGCTGGATGCGGGTGGCGCAGGACCGGTCATTGTGGCAATCTTTGGGGGAGGCCTATGTTCAACAGTGGACGTCTTTTGGCTGATATGATGATGATGATTAAATCCCTTTAATTGTTACTTATAAAGTGTAGGTTAACGAGGACTTGCTATAACAATAAATAAACCATTTGGATAACATTACAAGATTATAACCTAGTTATCGGGAATGATCTGTCATGTAACGTGTTTTATGCTTAGGAATTCATACAACTAGCTAGGATTTTCACAGTCATTTCTTTGTTAAAAAACAGCTAAAGTCCAGTAGCGTGTTTATATCAATTTTTTTTTACTAGTAATCCTACACATAAAGTACTATA
Source organism: Thaumatotibia leucotreta (assembly GCA_025490895.1). NCBI lineage: Eukaryota > Metazoa > Arthropoda > Insecta > Lepidoptera > Tortricidae > Thaumatotibia > Thaumatotibia leucotreta. The sequence goes on from JALPQI010002037.1 coordinate 13,907, forward strand.
AACTCTTAAAGTGACTTAGTCGTTATTAAGCTATGCATTGCGTATTCTGCAAAGTATAAAAACAATACTATAAACACGTTAAGTTCTTACCCGTTATTTAGATATGTACTGGTAATTAACACGTTAACTGCGAGACTGATTTTTTTGTACTTGCATACCATGCGTTACCAGGTATTTTCAGTCTGGTAGTTAAGTTCCATTATATGCGCACCAGGTTTTAATGGCCTGGTGAAAGCCATTCATAGAAATATGACCCTAAGATCAAGAATATTAAAAGTAAATGAATGAAATTTCGCGTGTGTTAAGTTCATTCATGTACCTACTTGATCCTAGCTTCGCCCGGGAATTAGACAGAAGTTTGTTGACTTATTTTTTTTTAAAGATTCCAGGTTTACCAGGCCTGTTAAGGCACCAATAAAAAAATATACTGTGTTTTTTGAACCTGGTAATGCACTACGAAAATATAATAATAGGGATGGGACAATGAAACAAATACATGAAATCGACAAGTTTATTAGGTACAAAGGATGATTTAGTTAAAGTGCTTTTCGTTAAAACATGGCAAACAATACGATTTATGACACTGATTGCACCCTGATTTTATCTTCTTTATTTCCTTGTCTGCTTGTTTACTAGTTAACGTTTTTCGTAATTTTTCATAACAACCGACGCAATTTTTCCTCGTACCAGTTTTAACGAATTGGTGGCCTTTGGTCTTTTTAATGGCCTGTTTAATTGTAATTAAATGCGTATATTATTATATATGCAAATCGGCGGCCGCATGTAATAAAGTGGCCAAAACTTATGGAAGGTAGGAAACCATTTTGTGCGTAAAGCATAATGTTACCGAGTGTTGACAACAAGATCTGTATATATAATTTGTTAATTAATATAAAATTCATTTTTTCACAACAACAACGATCGATGTCAAACAAAGCACTGACCGCACTAGCCGCGGCGCACGCGCCGCTCCCCCGCTCAGTGCGGCTACCAGGGTCCCGTTTTATAAAGTTACAAGTTACAATTTTACAAGCGTTTACTGGCAACACTTGTCCCGTTTTTTACAATTTGCGTTTTATAAAAGTACTATGTTACAATTTTACAAGTTACAGGTACAAGTGCCTGTAGCTCAGCCATAGACAAAAATACAGGAGTTTAATAGTTTTAAACTCGTAATCGAACAAGTGTTTTATAAAAATATTGTAAATAACAAGTGTAGGTGTGGTAGACTTGTAACAAAAACTGACGTACGTCTTGAGGCCTGTAACCGCAACTACAAGTGCAATTTTCCCAGTTATTTCGTGTGCTATAGACGTTTGCTCGTAACACTGTTGAAATTATTCGCTTTCTGAGAGATTTTCATAGTTTTGGCCAACTACCACGAACTCCGAAAACCGCAAACGACGATTTGTCTTTGTCACTTCTAACAAGGCGATATTAGAGTGAAAGAGAAAAATAATCGAAATTTGCGGATTTTCGAGTTTGCGGTAGGGCCGCTGACTATGACTACACTTTTTTACTTATGTCTGGAGCATAAGGTCTAAAGTTGTATATATTATTATATTTATTCCCTTGACTGTACCCCGATAGCGTTGACCGAGACTGTTTCAGCTCCTAATAAATTTGGACTTTCGGAGTCGGACACCGTACGACTTCAAAGAGCGAATGAACTCCACACAAATTTAGAACATCTCTCTCATCGTTTTGTTCTGCGGCCCCACTGCGATTTTCGCAAATTTCGAGGATTTGTCTCTCTCACTTTAATGAAGCCTTCGTTGGTGTTACGGCGAAAAATCTTCGAAATTTACGAATTTTGAATTTCGCGGTAGTAGGGCTGATTTTCCATCAAAATAAACATACATAGTCTGTGGATACGATTATTTATGTCAGTTTTTTATTTTAAAATAGTGATGTCCGTCACGCCTGTAGATGTTACTTGTAATCGAGATTTACCATGGTTCATTACAATTGTAAATTTTTGTGTGTATTTATAAAACACCTGTAATAGTTCAGAGTGCATTACAGGTTCCTGTAACCTGTACACTTGTAACCTGTAACTTGTAACTTTATAAAACGGGACCCAGGGTCCCGTTTTATAAAGTTACAAGTTACAATTTTACAGGCGTTTACTGGCAACACTTGCCCCGTTTTTTACAATTTGCGTTTTATAAAAGTACTATGTTACAATTTTATAAGTTACAGGTACAAGTGCCTGTAGCTCAGCCATAGACAAAAATACAGGAGTTTAATAGTTTTAAACTCGTAATCGAACAAGTGTTTTATAAAAATATTGTAAATAACAAGTGTAGTTGTGGTAGACTTGTAACAAAAACTGACGTACGTCTTGAGTCCTGTAACCGCAACTACAAGTGCAATTTTCCCAGTTATTTCGTGTGCTACAGACGTTTGCTCGTAATACTGTTGAAATTATTGGCTTTCTGAGAGATTCTTCATAGTTTTGGCCAACTACCACGAACTCCGAAAACCGCAAACGACGATTTGTCTTTGTCACTTCTAACAAGGCGATATTAGAGTGAAAGAGAAAAATAATCGAAATTTGCGGATTTCCGAGTTTGCGGTAGGGCCGCTGACTATGACTACACTTTTTTACTTATGACTGGAGCATAAGGTCTAAAGTTGTATACATTATTATATTTATTCCCTTGACTGTACCCCGATAGCGTTGACCGAGACTGTTTCAGCTCCTAATAAATTTGGACTTTCGGAGTCGGACACCGTACGACTTCAAAGAGCAAATTAACTCCACACAAATTTAAATCGTTTTATTTTCGCTAATTTCGAGGATTTGTCTCTGTCACTTTAATGAAGCCTTCGTTGGAGTTACGGCGAAAAATCTTCGAAATTACAAATTTTGAATTTCGCGGTAGAAGGGCTGATTTTCCATCAAAATAAACATATATAATCTGTGGATACGATTATTTATGTCAGTTTTTATTTTTAATTAGTGATGTCCGTCACGCCTGTAGATGTTACTTGTAATCGAGATTTACCATGGTTCATTACAATTGTAAATTTTTGTGTGTATTTATAAAACACCTGTAATAGTTCATAGTGCATTACAGGTTCCTGTAACCTGTACACTTGTAAACCTGTATCTTGTAACTTTATAAAACGGGACCCAGGCCTACAAATCAAGCCTGGTATTCGCACTGAGTTTATTCAATTTTAACTCCATGCGAACTATGTCTAAAAAACCTGGTGCATATTTTGAACGTGTTAAACGTATAAAACTTAAAAAATGGAACATAGATGTACAACTATTTCGTTCGTACTCGTAGTACTTCTCGAATTACGGCGCCCGCACCGAGCGAGGATGGCACGATTTTAGAGCGCGCACAGACATAAAGTCATCAACAAGGCAAATAATGCCTTGTTTCGCAGCGAACGTGTTAAGCAACGCTATAAAACGGCAAAAGGTATACTTAACGGGGTTTTTTTTAAAGGTAAAATCGCTTACATTTTTGTAATTTCTTTGCAACGCTAAAACACAAAAAACGGTAATTTCTCATAAATATTACATTCGTTTTTAAAATGGTGCACATACAATGTAAGCCTGAATTTAGTTTTAATTTTTTTATAACAGAAGTTCGGAATAAATCTTAATATTTTCTAGAAATATTAACTTTAAAGTTTTTTGCTCATAACTCAAAACTACAATTTGTGGGTTAGGTAGGTTTTAGACAAAGGACGGCAGTTTCTCATCAAGTTGATTTTAATGAAAAAATGTTAATAACGCAGTAGTATAAGTTTAATAACC
>JALPQI010002038.1:0-104543 GCA_025490895.1 Thaumatotibia leucotreta
ATGTTTTTAACGTGCGAAAAGTGGCAAGTACGTAGAAAAATGTGGGAAAAATACACTTTTGCTGTCAGTGTCAACAGTGTCAAGTCACTCAAATTGTCAATGTCACAGGACTTCGAAATAATTTATTTTGGTTTCTTTTCTTGTTTTGTTTTTTATTTCTTTCATTCTTTACGCATTTAATCCTTTATAGGTAAATTCATAATAAAATAATAAATATGCCTTCATATAAATGTAGGCTATGTTTAAATACTGGTGCGATTACTAATGTGTTTGAAAAACAAGATGAAGTAATGATATCAACAAAAATAATGTCTCTTGCTAAAGTACAGGTAAGGAAAAGATTATGAATGTATTATTTATATTTTAAATAAATCAATAATGGCAATTAATAAATTTTACAGATATATCCAGACGATGGTTTGCCGGACAAAGTATGCTTTAAATGTTTAGTACAACTACATAGTTGTTTACTTTTTATACAACAGTGCGAAAGTGTTGATTTGAAACTCAGAGAAATAAAAAAGGAAGTCATTGATTACGATTTTAATGAACTCCACACGAAAACAGATATAACAAGTACTACCCCAAAAGCAGAAGATAAACATAAGGAAATTAAAAGAGGCAATACAGAAGTAGAAGAAGCTATAAACCAAAAAGTTTTTAAAGAGGATGTCTTCATAGAGGATTCCCCAATGTGTGAAAATGTGGAAAGCTTACAAACAAAAGAGGAATTATTACAAGATGATGTTCTAGACAAAAAAACAAAAAGGAAAGTTCAAAAAGAGCAATGCTTTACTTGTGGAAAAGTATTATCTTCAAAGTTGGTACCAATTATTTGTCAGTTGCATTGTACCCATAGATTATTACATTATCACTAACTAAGAGCCAAACAGTTTGTAATTCACAATAATGTTCACACACATTACCATGATTAATTTTTTTTATTTACAGATATAGATTAAAAATGCACTTGCACATTCACACAGGTGAAAAACCTTATTCCTGCCCAGACTGTGGGAAGAGCTTCTCCCAACCAGAAAACTTGAAAGTTCATTCTCGCATACATACAGTAAGCAACTAAATATATCCCTCAACCTATAGTATCATTTGACAGCATCCAATGACAATTATCTATTGGAATCTAAAAAGTTTTGCTTGGATTAAATATTGACATGCAACATTCATTTGTTTCTTTGAAGTTTTTATAAAATGTTGGGTCTAGCCCAATGTGATTTATAAAGGACATATTCGATTTTTGGCAAATAATTAATGTATAGCTTGTTTATGTTGAGGTTACATTCAAAATTATTTATTTTTATGTAAAATGTAGACCAAAGGAAAAGCGACTATATTTTCAAACACATTAGGTTTAAATTTCAATAGCTCAAACTTTGTATGACGGGCAGGACGAGGCTAGAAAAAAAGTGCTTATTTTTTAAGTGAGAGTGCATATTCCTAACAGAATAATCTAAAATTTTTATATAATGTGAATTAGATGTCGTATTAACAATTTTCAGGGAGATAAACCCCTAGAGTGCCCAACATGTGGAGAGCAGTTTGCTCACGGCTCGGGACTGTTAGCACACAAACTGAAACACACTGGCCAGTTGCCTTATGTATGTACTCTGTGTCCGCGCAGGTTTCGGACATTAGGGCACCTGCAGTACCACATACGGTGAGCTTATGAATCTATGTATGCTACATTTTATTTACTATCTGGATAATATTCTATAAATGAACACCAAAATTTCCTCCTAATGTGACTCAGTACCCTCAGTGGTTAGTTAGTTAGTTAGTTTTACTGGGCTTTTTCCGCAACACGACAACCATTGTGCCTTTTTTGCGTGATAGCGAGGTAGCCCTATTCCAACCATCCAAGCTCCTCCACGAAACTCAGTGTATGTTTCAGGTTGCTAAATGCCTCCTTTAGTGTCTGTGGAGTCCCCAAGTGCCTACTCCTGTATACCTCTACCTGTTTACAATCTAGAAGAATATGTTTTGCTGTTTCCTCCTCTTCCATGCAGGCCCTGTACATAGGACTATCTGTTTTGCCCATATTGTGCAGGTGTTTGTTTAAAGTGTTGTGTCCGGTGATCAATCCTACTATTTTCCTCAGTTTGTGCCTGGGTTTTCGTAGTAGGGTTTTCGTGATTTTACAGTTTAACTCAGGTAGTACTTCTTTGGTTTGTCTGCAGGAGACCAGGTCGTTCCAACATTTATTGTGGAGATGTCGATGATATAGACCCAGTTGGTTTCGTATGTATGATAATGGTAGTGGTATGATGGGTTCCGGTCCGTACGTCGGTGTCTCTGACCCTTTTCTCGCCAGTTCATCCGCCGCATCATTTCCTCTTGAGCCACTGTGTCCTTTTATCCATTGTATAGTCACTTTGTTCCCTTCCTAGCTTTCCTCCATGAGGCAGCTGTGACATTCTAATATAAGTTCTGAGGTGAATTTGTTACTTTGTAGCGCTTGCAGCACTGATTTACTGTCTGACAGTATTAGTATATTTTCATTTTTGGTTTTTCGTCTCCTCAGTGCCTTGCAGGCTTCTATTATTCCCACACATTCCGTCTGGAAAACTGTGCTATGTTCTCCTAGAGGTTTCGAAATGTGCATGTTAAGGTCTTCTGAGAAGACTCCACATCCGGTACCTTCATTTGTTTTTGAGCCATCTGTAAATATTCTAAGGTGTGTTTGATTTAGTCCTTCCTTCTGATCTTCTGTTAGCGATATGGCATAATCTTTCCAGAAAATCATCGTCTTTGGTATTTTGTCAATAGGTGCTTCTAGTATTGGCATGCTAGAGATCATCTTGTCATAGATCTTTTTGTGTGCCGAGCTGAGGTTTGACCACAAATTTTGGTTTTTAAGCCGAAGCGCTGTGGCGGCCGCTTCTTTCTGTATGTGCATGTGCAGCGGTAGCAATCCTAGCATTATTTCCAGTGCTGCAGTCGGAGTGGTTCTCATGCAGCCTGTGGTTGCCACACATGCTAGTCTTTGTATCTTACTTAGTTTATTTATTGTAGTGGTTTGCTGTGTGCGAGGCCACCACACAACCGAGCCATAGCTGATCATCGGCATTATGACCATTTTGTACAGCCACAGTATTATGTGGGGTGCTAGGCCCCATCTCTTGCCCACCATCCTTCGGCATTGCCAAAAGGTTACTGTAGCTCTGTTCAGTTTATTGTCCAAGTGTTTGCCCCAGTTGAGTTTGTCATCTAGGGTTATTCCTAGGTATTTAACTTCCTTTGAAAGCGTTAGTTTCGTTCCGAAGAGAGTTGGCATTTCATAGCTACCCAACTTTCTTCTGTGTGTGAAGAGCATTGCATCTGTCTTCTTCGGGTTTACCGATAGGTCATTCTCCATGCACCATTTCTCCACTATCCTTAGTGCGGATTGTGTTAGGTCACATAGTGTGCTTATTATCAAGCCGCTTACTAATATCACCAGGTCATCGGCGTATGCTATGGTCATAAAATGTTTGTTGTTTAGTTCCATTACTAGATCGTTCACTACCAGGTTCCAGAGTAGTGGTGATAGTACTCCTCCCTGGGGGCATCCTCTCATAACGAGTGCCTGGTGTTCTCCGTTGTCAGATAGTATTACTACTCTCTGTTTGAGCATGTTCATGATCCATTCTGTTATAAGGTGGTCTGTTCCGTGTCTTTGTAGCGCTAACTGAATGCTGCTAAAGTTGGTTTTGTCAAAGGCCCCTTCTATATCGATAAAGGTGCCGAGGCAGGAGTTTTTCCTCTCCAGTGCGTTTTCTATATTGCTCACTACAGCATGAAGGGCTGAGTCTGTTGATTTGCCTTGACTGTAGGCGTGTTGGTTTTGATGTATAGTTATGTTCTTAAGAGCCGTATCCTTCAGTTCTCTGTCGCACAATCTTTCTAGAGTTTTTAGTAAGAAGGATGTGAGGCTTATTGGCCGGAATGACTTGGGGTCCGAATAGTCAGTCTTGCCGGGTTTTGGTAGGAAGATTACTTTTACTTCCCTCCATTTGTGTGGTATGTATCTAAATGCTATGCAACTGCAGAGTATATTTGATACGTGTTCCATTAGTTTTAGGCCTCCCCATTTTAGTAGTGCTGGGAAGATTCCGTCTGTGCCTGGTGACTTATAGCTTTCAAAACTATTCACAGCCCATATACCCTCAGTGGTATAATTATACCTTCATTAAAAACTAATGTGTTTTATAGCCTCTAAGAGAGTACATTATAATAACATACAGGGCCATTCTTGGGTACTGAGTAGGAAGGAACAGGGTACTAGGGAATAGTCATTCTAGCGCCAACCATTCCTTAGTACACTATTATTCACCCCTGCTTATGTCCCAGGTATCACTGTCTGTATAAAGCTTTTCAATCATCCTTTTTTCAATTTGGGGTACGCAATGTTATTGTGAATTCATAAAATACATTTATTTTTAGCCGGCATACAGGCGAGACCAGCTATGAATGCGACGTTTGTTCCCGGGCCTTCATTACTCGGGCAGAACTTACACAGCACATCTTTTCTCATACTAAGGAGAAGCCGCATGTTTGCAGCACATGCGGCGCCCGCTTCGGTCGAGCAGCCAACCTCAAGAGGCACGTTAAACACCAGCATAATAGTGTGAAACCGTATATATGCAATAAATGCTCCCACAAGTTTGCTCAGAAGTCGGATTTCGAACGGCATTGGAAGATGCATGAAAAACAAAAGACGTAATTTAAGAAGAAAACATAATATATTATTTTATTACCTATTGTTTCGTACCTAAATACTTGTTGTAATATCATTCCGTTTAATGAAATTTATATTTAATGTTGTACCGCAACTTGGATGTACGGGGGTTTTCTGTGATGCTGATGTATTATTAATTATTATGGATTATTTGTATTTTTTTTTTTTTATACCACGTCGGTGGCAAACAAGCATACGGCCCGCCTGATGGAAAGCAGTCACCGTAGCCTATGGGCGCCTGCAACCTCAGGGTGTCACATGCGCGGTGCCGACCCAATAAAAATAACGTTGGCACAACAAAGTGGCTCCACTCCACCTGATCGTAAGTGAAAAGTAGAGCCCAAATCGCGGCGGCAACGAACAGGAGACAATCAGTAACCTGTTAGTTGCCACCGCCTTGCTGGCCCGTTAGATGCTGGTAAATACACCGGCTGACCCCGAAACACGGCAAACACGAAGGAAAGTCATTTCACGGGCGTTTACACCGAATGTACGGTGGTAGCCAACCAGGCGGGTACTAGTAAAAATACCCTACCACCGGCTGATGTATTAATTCATGAATAAAATTTAATAAATTAATTAATACCTTGAACTGTAACTACACACACATAGTTTTTATTCATCTGTTATTCTAATCATCATCAATTCATTAATATTGCACATAATGTACACAAGTCGAGTTCATAAAATTAAATATTATGTATACAATTGTGAACCTTATGGGTGAATATCTGAGCGTCACAACCGCCTAATTTTGGTGGCATCATTTTTGCCGAAGTTTCTATTTGTTACAATGTGCTATTTTGTCATTTGAAGGAGGCACGGTATCTTATACAAATGACGAAGTAAAACATTGAGACGTTTAGAAACTTCGGCAAAAATGATGCCACCAAAATTAGGCGGTTGAAACGATCAGATATTTTCCCTTATCTCAATACTTTCAGTAAAAATTTGTACACATATTTGTGTTCGTTTTTAGTAAAACGTCCCACTTTGGCGCTTACCATAAAGACGAGATTTCCTTGTATCTTCATATGAATAAACTGACAAAGCGGCTTTATGGCAAGTGACAAAGTGGGACGTTTTACTAAACTCACTCACATTTATGAACTCGACTGGTTACGTCTTTAGCAACGGAAACGGATATGCTACGTTTACAAGCTTGCTCAACGTTGGCACAGCTTTCTGATAATGCTGCTGGCCAACCAACTTGTCAATAGAAAAGGGCAAGAATAGTACATTACGACACAAGTGCGAAATACATGATTTTTTTTTTTATACCACGTCGGTGGCAAACAAGCATACGGCCCGTCTGATGGAAAGCAGTCACCGTAGCCTATGGGCGCACGCAACCCCAGGGGTGTCACATGCGCGTTGCCGACCCAATAAGAACTTGTACACTGAGGAGTGTTTTTGAAGAACCCCATACTGTATTCCAACGGGAAAACCTCGGCAGGGAGCTCATTCCACAGACGGACATTCTACAAATTCGAAACAAGTTAAAAATTTCCCTTTTTGCACGTGTCTCGTACGACGTTTTTTAGTACAGTACAGTTGGCCCTCCGAAGTTTTGCCCCTGACGTAAAATGAGCCACTTTTCGCACTAGCGCGTAAAGAAGGCACCATCTGTACTAAAAAAATATTTAAACAATCCCATAGAAAAATTCAACTACATGTAATTTTTTACTGCGAAGTTGGTTTAGCAAATTATATTTTATGAAATAAAATTACTCATCCGTCCACAAAACCTGTAAAGTGTTCGAAACGTCGCTAAGTTATCCAGTAAAATAGTTTTATTTCATGAGTAACTATCGCGGTAACCGAAGATAATAATATGATGAGATGAAATCGCACACAATTTTTGTTGGCAACCGTGTACAATTGGCTTAAAAGTTAAAAGTGTAGTTTGTTACTTTGGTTTATCACGGGGTCCTTCATTTCATAACAATCTTCAAATTTTTTATTTATTTGAAATTCATTCAATATTGATTGGCATCAAATATTGATTATTATAGTTATTTAACATTACAATAAACTAAAACAAAAATTAAAATTGAACACTGAGAAACCTTCATAAAAAGCCGAAGGATTTAATAAAATTTGTTTGCTGACAACACTGCTAATTTCGAATTTCAAATTCGTTAAACGCTTCCCTGACGAATTTTGTATTCAGCGGTGTGATTGTTCGAATCGAGAGTTGTTTCCCTGATTTCTTTGTTTGTGAGATATCCGAAAGCGAAGAAATTCAACGTCTACTCCAGGAATATTTTATTAACTGAACAATACAAAGTGTTTACTGGATACGTGTTGTGGACATTGAAGATTATAAAAAGATTGGATACAATCTTGACAACTTTCATCATGTCGAGAGACATTTATTATTCAGACAAATATTATGACGAAGAACATGAGTACAGGTAAATAAACATTACCTAGCATGTGTAACCTCTATCCTCGTACAGCAGCATTTTGACTTCACCTAACCGTGCCTTGTTAACCTTGTTCGGTGTAAGGTTCCACATTCATCAAGAGACATAATTTTGGATAGAATTTTTCATAACTCTCTCATTATAATTTTATCTTCACGTAATGTAGAGATACAACAATAATATTAATTTTAGTAAATGAATGCAAGTGCACATCATTGATTAAACTTTATAGTTACAATTCTGTTTTCAGACATGTGGTGTTACCAAAGGAAATGGTCAAACTGGTTCCCAAGAACCATTTAATGTCAGAACAAGAGTGGCGCGGCATTGGGGTGCAGCAAAGTCAAGGATGGGTTCACTACATGACGCACCAGCCTGGTAAGAAATTTAAAAGCACAACCAAAACATATTCTGTTACCAATTGAATCTAAAACTAAATTAAAGAATTCAGTGAATGTAGATCTATGTTAACTTTTCTGCAATTTGTGCAACAAAATGCCATTCTCAATAGGATTTCTAGAATTTTCTACATAATGATGTGAGATGAGGTTCGCCATCTAGAACATTCTATAGATGTTTACATTAAGTGTCATGTGTTAATATGATTTGGATGTTTAACTAAAATACAGAACTGGTACATAATTTTAAAGTTATTAAATAATTTAATGATCAGTGATTCAAATTTGGTATTATAAAAATAACTGCATCAAATGTATTGATATTTGGAGGAGGCCAAGAATATATTTTTATTTGTTATGATTTGGCATGGAATTGTCATCTCTTGTTATGGTATTTGGTTATTTCTTATTTAGTTTGACAGGTGATTCATGACCATCATCGAAAGTTCAGGGTTTCCAGAAAGTCCAGATTTTTTGATACTAAGTTGTGAAGTAGCCCTTTGTTGTGCTTTCTGGTTATACACGGTGGAATTTAATCGGTGAACAGGAACCCATTTTTCTAACTCAGTAATCGATGGCGGTCACGTTTATGTAGTACTTAAGTGGAACCAAGTTTTTTTTTAGCATAATTTTTTTTATGTTGAAATTAAAATTTATTGTCACCCTACTAAAGGTTTAGTCTGAAAAGTTTAATACCTCTTTTCAAACTATCAGCCATAGAAACTTAAAACATAAATGAGCAATAACCACTCACATGCTTTAATTTTTGCGATAGAGACTCTATTCCTATGTAAAATAAGAGTGATGCATGACTGATAGTTTGAAAAGAGGTATTAAACTTTTCAGACTAAACCATTAGTAGGATGACAATAAATTTTAATTAAAGTTTAATTACAACATAAAAATTTGTTATGCTAAAAAAAAAACTTGGTTCCACTTAAGTACTACATAAACGTGACCACCATCGATTACTGAATTAGAAAAATGGGTTCCTGTTCACCAATTAAATTCCACCGTGTATATAAAAATTAAGAAAATTAAGTATAGATAACTTTCACTTTCTGTACATGATTAATATGACCTAAAATGGGATATTTACCTTGTAAAATCAACTTATTGAAATATCCAGTTTTAAGTTATACTAATAATGTATAATGACTGCGACAAATCACAAATCTATATCAGAAATAACCATTTATCAAGCTGTTGTTAAACAAATTCTTTAACAGTTTCTGATTAGGTATTTATATCAGACAGTACTGAAATTTATACTTTAATTTATAAGAGTCTTTTTATTAAATAAATAATCTGATTACTTATATTTTTCTTCCAGAGCCCCATATCTTGCTGTTCCGCAGAAAAAAGACCTCACCTCCAGAGAAAAAGTGACGGACATTAGTGGTTTGCCTGTGAATAAGTTTTAGTTCATAGTTAATCATTGCCCATAGCAGTTAATGTTTAATATTGGACATCAATTGACTAATAATGACTTATTTTATATAAGATAGTTGCAATAAGGAATCATTTTATCTGGCAATGGGCAGATTTCATAAAAAGCAGACAAAAACATTATTTAGATATTGTAAGCAGTGGGGTAGTGATGGTGTGCTTTATTCATGTCAAATTAGTAGACTTTAGCTCACCCTTGCCTATCATTGAGACACTATTTCTGAATATTGAACTTGAGTTAGTGCTTTATTTTCAAACCATAAAACTTTCTAATATAACAACAAAAACCTATATAAGTAATTAAATGTCATTATTTGCTGTGTGGATCTACCCATTGGCACATATTTTTGGTGTCTCTTTAGGTTGACAGTAGTTCATACATATTTTTTATAATTGGTATCAATATTGCACCAAATATAAACAGTTTGCATGAGGTTGTATAGTAATAGTGACTAATTTTGTTTATTTGCTGTTATGGGCCCAATATCTTGTTCTTCATTCCACATATTATTAAGTTTTTAATGTAGTCATTATTGTATAAGAATCATTAAACCAACCACAAGTGCTATTCTTCTTATGTGATAGTAGTAACAGTTGTGATAAATGTAGATCATGCAACAAAAGAAATTTTGATATCAGTTGGGTCTTCGCCAAACGTAACTGCCTAAAAAAGGTGCTGTAAATAATCTGCACACCAAGTAAAAAAAATTATTGGATTGGCCCTACTGTTAATGTACACAAAATTATTTTATCAGTATCTCATGCATGGTAGAAAGTAAACAGGCAGTGTAAATGCACCTTTGTGCATAATAACTTTGGACTGCCACTCTTGGACAGCTATGGAATTTAATGGACATATTTTGCGGTCTGGATATTTTAAGAAGGGCTGGACATTTGATTAATTTGAGCCGTGTTCATTTTCAATTTTTATGATATAACATTGCTTGGAATTTGTACATAAATGTTAATTAGGATTTAATCAGAATGCTCATGTCAATCTCATGGTTATATTTGAATTGAATTGTAAATTAGTGACTGGTTCATTTCATTTGGTACATAAATTATTTGGTGCTATGTTACGAAGTACTTTTTCATTCAACTTCTGGTTTTGTATCCTTTGATTAATCCAAGTTGTAATTCTTTCTTTCTACAAATTGCTTTAAATATTCTAAATTAGGGTCTTTGCCATATCCTTAGTCAATTTCATGCAACAAGCATGCTCATGACTAATCATGACAAGCATTAGTTTTTATCTAGACCTGATACTACATTTCTCTAACAAAAAATGATGCATTGTCAGTGCATTTGCTAAAAGGACATTAGTACAAGAGCAGTTGTCAAAAAGTTTGAATGTACATTAGGATCTTGTTACAATATTGATAAAAAGTTAGCAGTCCAGTAGAGCTAATTATGCTGGGCAAGGTTCACCACATTTCCCAAAATAGATTTAGCTATTATATTTTTGGAAACAAAAAAGGAATGTTTCATACAAACATTTGGGACATTTTGGGAAATGTGGTGTATCTTGCTCAGCATTGTTGATATTGAAGACATGATCCAAATTTACAAACTTTGAGAACTGCTAACAAAATGATGGATAAAAAAAAGAAAATTCTGATACACAAAGATTTATTTCCTCTTCTTTTTGGCACTTGGAGACAAAGATAACAGTTTGACTGCAGCATCTGGCTGTGAGAATTCCATGGTTTCCACTTTTATATCATCAGTGGACACTGTGTCTAGGAGGTCTAATCCTTGCAGCTGTTCTTGTTCTAAACTGTGTAGCATTTGGAACCCGGGTTCTAATGATGGAGTGAATGCTCCATCTAAAGCTGCCGGAAAATGTAGTTCAGGAACCTCCTCCAACTTTAATTGTGGGGCGATGTCACCAACAGCTAAGGCTTCACACTGAGATCTTAGCTTTATACAACGATTTTTAACCTTTTCATGGTACTTTACAACTCTGGTCTCATAAAATTCCCCAAGATGCCCAACATTTAGATCAGCGAACACCTTTTGAATGATGTCGGGAAAGCCTGATTTCAAGCCACTAGCTTCTCTGTCCACAACTGTTCGCATCAGCTGGCACATATTTGTCATGTAGAAGTCCAAAGCATCTGCTAAAGCATAGACAGCAGTGTTAGTACAAGTTGACACACCAATGTGTCCAAGGGCAATAGCTGCACATTGTCGCAAGGCTCTTTGGTGGCTTTCCGGTGTAAAAGGCAGAATTACTGGGCCTTTGCCTAGCGAGAAGTCACAATATTCTTTTTCGAGGAAATTTATCGGTGGTGTTGGTGCGTGTTCTATATGTAGTGGCGGTTCTGGTGGCATTGTTGGAAGGCTCATGGGATCTAATCGGGCGCCTTCAAAAACAGCGTTTTCTGTTTGTTCCAATATCGCGGAAAGCTGTCTGGAGTATGAATGCAGCAGTATTGTGTGAGTTATTAGGTTTGGTTTTGGGAGCTCGATTGGTGAAGATTTTACGGAGATTGGTATCTCTGGAATATTTTGCATGCCGAGCTCTATAATTGGGTTGAAGTTCACGTTTTGCAGTATTGATTCGTCGCGATCCTCATCTTCGAATTCACCCCAATGTTTTCGAGATGTCATAGTTGTGAGAAAACAAAATTAAGGTGCCTTCGCAAAGATAGATGTCACAAAGTGGTTGGGGTGTTTTATTATTACTACTGTACACTTCACGCTTAAACATACGGTTTCATAAAAACCTACTAACACGAATGAACATAAAATTTAGATTAACACAAACTATAATACGGGACCGGCTAAATAAAGAGATGAAGTTGGAAATGTTGAATTTCTACAAACCAAACAACAATGAGTGACGTAAGTTGACAGTGACAGATGGTAGACGTCATAGTCCGAATCGTACTTGTATTACTGCAGCAACTCGCTTGAAGCTTGCGAAAATGCTCAGTGTAGGGTTCCGTAGTTATTCAAAAACGGCTAGGGCAATTATGTTCGAAATAGTTTTATTTTGAAGTATTCTATACCACTATTTATTCTGGAGACCCTTACGAACCCTACGAAGCTGGAGGTTCCGGGTTCGAATCCCGGCGAGGGCATTATTTGTGTATTTATTTATCACAAATATTTGTTCCTTGGTCATGGTTGTCTATGTATTTAAGTATCTATATGTATCTATCTATTATATATATCGTCGCCTGGTACCCACATCACAAGCCTTAATTGAGCTTACCGTGGAACTAGGTCGATTTGTGTAAGATGTCCTAAAAATATTTATTTATTTATTCTTTTAACCTATTTGACGATACCCAACACTATAGCATTACAGCAAATTAAAAATTCATCTCCACTTTACTATTAGGGGAGGAGAGACAAAAAACTATTTTTTTAGAGAGTTTATTCTATCACTTTGGCGGTGTGATTAATGACTACTAGGTACTAACGACCACTGAGCTATGCTGCACACAGACGGACATGGCGAAACTATAAGAGTTCGTAGTTTACTACGGAATCATAAAAAGATGCATATAATTATTTGCCACCCTCGTTACCCATCGTTGCGTCTCAAAACTTGCAGCAAGCAAGCGTAACCTCAGCTGGGTGATGGTGGAAGCAATTTTTGTTGTAGGTACTTATTTTCTTCAGTTACCGCGCGCTGTAATCCTATAGTGTGGGCCATGTGGGGTATCGTTGAATAAATCTTTAAAAAATAATAAAGGTACCAAAAAAAGTATTTTTCGTCAATATTTTCGGATAGTCGTTCCAGAAGAAAAAAAAATTGTGTCACCCCCCCCCTCTAACTTTTAATCCGTGCGTCTAACAAATATGAAAAAATCATTAATAGTGGGATAATAGAGTACCTACTTACTTTAAAATAAAACTATTGCGAACATAATCGACCCAGCCGTTTTGTAATAACTACGGAACTCTACACTGAGCGTGCCCAGACAATGCTCTTGGCCGGTTTTATTCTTGTATGATATACATACAAGAAAAACGATCGAACACTCCATATTTCCGAGAATCGACTTTTCAACCGATATAAAAACAAAAAAAAATTGGGTATGGTAATACATAGATGGTCATATTGGCACAAAGTTGGGGTCTGATGATGGGATCTTGGAGAAATCGGTTGAAGGTGGTTTATAAATTTGATGACTATTTTGGCAAGAACATATTATTATTAACAATTGTCGCCAATATATACTACTAGGTTCTATGTTGCACTTTTATCATACCAAATTTTTTGCTGAGATCGCGAAACGTCTGGTTGACGTAACTAAAGACCGAAGAGCTGGCGACTTCCTCTCACAACGCATCAGTATTGCGATACAGCGAGGAAATGCCGCCAGCATCCTCGGTACAATGCCACAAGGGCCAATCTTAAGCCGGGTACTCACTAGCGAACCGTAACCGTAACATGCGTGATACAGTAACGAGGTTCTAGTGTGTACGCGTGTTAGAGTTACGGCTCACGGCGTCGCCGGAACGCTTCCACCTAGTAAGCGTACTCATCTTGAGAGCTGTAACTGTCACCAAACAGCAACAGTAGTGTGTACGCGTGTTACAGTTATAGCTCACGGCGTCACCGGAACGCTTTCACCGAGCGTACTCATTTTGCGAGCTGTAACTGTAACCAAACAGATACAGTAACGAGGTTCTAGTGTGTACGGGGATAACGAACGGGGAGGCCTGCCCTCAGTTTTGGTATAACTCCGCGATGTCGGACGAAGTGTCTCTCGCCTGTGCAGCGTACGTACTTATAGAGGCCTTACTCGATGATGATAAACGGCCACAAAGATGGTGGGTTCATAGAATAGATCGAGAAAGAAATGATCTACTGTTCATATTGAAAAATCATGAAATTAGTGGTCATTACAAAAATTCCATACAAAAGTTCTATAGTACGGTATTTTCCCTGTAGGAGTATAATAATATCAGCAAAAGACATTTTTCCTCTGACCATTCACTCATATCGGAAGATTCGGAAGAAATACAGCTGGTTCGTAGCGGTTAGCAACAACCTCTCCTCTTGACGTCCACGAGCGCACTGCGAGCTCCCTTTGATTCGCGGCAAAAACCGACAATCATCGGCTCGCTGCGAGTCGTTCGTGTAGCGTCCGTCGCAGGCTCGCGAACCACGTATACACTATGTTTTTGGTAACAGTAACGGTTACTGTTACCTGCAACGTTACAGGTTCGATAATGAGTACGCTGCAAACGTCGGCTCGCTGCAAGCCGCACGCGTACCGCTCGCAATAGGCTCGCGAACCACGTACACACTATGTTTTTGGTAATAGTAACGGTTACAGTTACTTGCAACGTTACGGGTTCAAAAATGAGTACGTTGTAAATGTCGGCTCGTGGCAAGCCGTACGCATACCGCTCGCAGCAGGTTTGCGAACCACGTACACACTATGTTTTTTGGTTACAGTTCATGCAACGGCTACAGTTACAGCTGGCTAGTGAGTACCCGGCTTTAGATATAGGTTAGGTTAAGTAGATTAGTTAGATTTAATCTATGTACATAAATTGTAGTTTTGAAAATAAACATTTATAAAAAAACTTGAAATTTGAACATTGTCACACTGACACTTAGTCCAGATTTAATTATACCGAAAAACTTAAAAACACGTCATATGAGGAAAGGCTAAAAGAACTAAAGCTAACTACTCTAAAGGACCGCAGAAAACGTGGGGATTTAATAGATACTAAGTAAACATTATGACCTCTAGGATTTTCATGAGATGTTCAAGCGTAATAACAACACTCGTCTGAGATGTCATCACTTAAAGCTAGAGAGTCACAGATCTCACAGTAACCCTTATAAACACTTCTTGAGCAACCGAGTAGTGAAATCTTGGAACGAAATCTCAGAGGACGTGATCTCAGCACAAAAATTGAATAAGTTCAAAAATAATAAATAAATAAATAATAAATATCTTGGGACATCTTACACAAATCAACCTAGTCCCACGGCTTGTGATGTGGGTACCAAGCGACAATATAATATATATAATAGATAGATACATATAGATACTTAAATTCATAGACAGCCATGACCAAGAAACAAATATTTGTGATAAATAAATACACAAATAATGCCCTCGCCAGGATTCAAACCCGGAACGTCCAGCTTCGTAGGCAGGGTCACTACCAACTAGGCTACGGAGGCTGAAAAATGGACTAGACAAGTACATCACATCTACAACTTGACTATGATTATTGTCACAATGATCACTGGATACATCAGTTTTCTAACTGCCTGCCTGCTTCCCATCATCAGCCTATGTTAGTCCACTGCTGGACGTAGGCCTCTCCTATTAACTATACGTATAGACGCATTAGGAGGTAAATGCCCATAATCGCCACGCTGGGCAAGCGGATTGGCGATTGCAGTAATGTGTCCACTATGATGACGCTGCTGCCCATCATCAATCTTGTAGAATGGTCAGTGACACTTTAATCCCTTAGTCGACTCTTACGACACCCGCAGGAGGAGTTGGGGTGGTGACAAATGTATTCTTACTGCCGTCACCACACGGCTAATTAAATAATAATAAATAAATGTGTAATACAAGGTGCCCACGAGGAAAGGGAAAAATTCTAACAGCATATTCCTGAGACTAAAAGAAGCAAAAAAATGTTAAATGAGTTTTGATCAAATCTGCAAAAAAAATATTTTTTTTAGTTTTTTTTGATGTTTTGAATCCCTTAATACACAAAAAAAAGGATTTTATTCATCAAACTATCGCAAAAAATGCACTTTAAATCTTTGTTTTACATTCGTTTCCTAAAATGCGTTTATCAATAGCGTAACGGTCTAAAACGGTTATAATAAAAAATTAAATTTTCTCTTAAAAGAGACTGAATCCAGAAAACTTCATATGACATTTTTAACTTCAAATTTGGTCAGAAATCCATTGTTGTATTTTTTCCCTTTCCTCATGGGCACATTGTATTACGGTAGGGAAATGTACCAACTATTAAAAATATCTCCACGTATCCGCCCACCAAAGCACTAATTGCACGCGAATTCGACATTTTGGAAGCGGATGGCGCTACATTAGGTCGACATTGGACGGATTAGGCATTTAGGTGTCGGATGTAGCTCGTTGAGTAAGGTCGCCATAATTAGTGCTAATCATTATTAATAGGTGCGATCTGATGAAGCGAGGACGGGTGACATTGGATACACCTAGCTATTAATCCACCTGTGAAATAATAGTACATTGTGCATCAAGGGAGGTAAGTAAAAAAGGAATTACTAACGAGAGTGTTAGAAGCCCGACGCCATTAGGCGGAGGGCTTTTATGACTCGAGTTAGTATTCCGCTTACCGACCGTGATGCATACAATGTTTTTCATCACACTTGCCAACCAAAAAATAAGTTTTAAGACATAATATTATTACAAGATTAGAAAACATCAATTTATTTTTATAATTAAACAAATTGATATTGAAGTTACTTTTTTACAAAGCGGATAATCCCACAATGTCGTAACAGATGTGCTTACCATAGAAAAAATCAACTACGAAAGACTCTATATTATTAAATGACGTATTGACATTTCTATTACTCCCTAGGGAATTTCCCTTTTCTATTACTCCCGCTACGCGCGCAAGCAATAGCGCGCTTAGACAGCAAGTGTGATGAAAAATAAATATATAAATATCTTGGGACATCTGACACAAATCGTCCTAGTCACACATTACTATAGAGACCTGGACGAAAGGAGTTGCCGGCCGAAGACATACAGGGTGACTTCAAATTGGTGATACACAATAATAATAAAACAAGAATCTGTTAATGGTTTTGAACAACTTTTACTATGGGACCGTGGTGATTTTTTTTATGTTTTCATATTTGGTCCTATAGTAAAAGTTGTTCAAGACCATTAATAGATTCATGTTTTATTATTTTGTATCACTAATTTGAAGTCAGACAGATAGGTCTGAGGCGGGCAACCCCATATTTCCGGCTGAGGTATGTAAAGTGCTTTTCTCAAACATGCAATGAAATAAACAACAAAAACATCAAAGTTTTTTTTTAATATGCATAGTGGCAGAATATCATGATGCCTGTGCCACAAATTTATTTGAAAGAGATTTAAAAAAGAGCACTTTGCCAGCCTTAGCCTTCAAGATTTGTATTAAATTCCATTAACGACCTCTTGTACTAGTCGCACCGGAAACGTCATACTTCGCATCCTATTATAAGGAATATAACAACAATATTTTATTGCATGTTTGAGAATAGTTATTTATGTGGCTGGCGCATAATAAGAGGCATTAAACATGAGTGTGGTTTTATGAAACGAGCCGTAGGCGAGTTTCATAATAAGATCACACGAGTGTTTAATGCCTAATTATGTACAGTCACATACATAACTTTATCTACATGCATATAATAAGTTTTCTACAATATGTTTATTTTTGTGGCAGCAAATTATTGGTCACGGTTGTAGCGGCGTCCCAGATTTCTGGTGGTGTTTCACACATTTCAACATCACTGTCTTCGTCGTCATAAATAATTTTTCAGTGTAAATATTTCACAACGAACTCGATAATATTTAACTTTCAAGTCAACAGTCCAAAAAAGTTGTATGTTTGAAACCACAGAGCACGGACCTCTTTAGTGTGTAACCTATAGGCAACCCTCCAACCTCCTTGTTTGAAACAATTCAAACAAAACAAATGACTGAACTGACATTAGTTTTTTTTTTATTCATAAACCAGGTAAGGTCTTGAGTCGATATCGATTCTCAAATCGATTCTCAGTATTCGACATTTAGAAGAATGTATGGAATATGAATTTTAATGTGAATGAAATTACAAATCGATTAATTCGATAATCGAAGTTAAAGTGTGTTTTTTCTTTTTAACAGAATGTTCGAAATTTAATTGTGATTAAGATATCGGTTGCCGATATCGTAAAGTAAAAATTATGATACAACCACAGATACAGATTTCTTAAAGTAGGCTATTTGCTTACCGCCGCTAAACATATTGTAGACAACTTATGATATGGATGTAGATAAAAAGATATTAAGTAGTTTCGTATTGTTGATCGCTTATAGATCATTTGGATTTGTCGCCCTTTCAGTGCCAAAAGTTTACACAAAGTTTAACTTCATACAACAAAAATTACGACATCAAATTTGGTTTTCATTAAAGGCGTTTAATTTTTTTAGCAATCGAGGTCAAAGATATCGTTACGGTTTAGGTGCCAAAAATATATTTACCCGACTTTATTGCCTTGACATTAAGGTAGTGTAATAGTTATTTGTTATACAAGGGTGCAAAGTTGTATTTTACCCGCGAGTATGAAATTGAAACACGAGCAAGCGAAAGGATTCTATAGTTGAACCACGAGCGAAGCGAGTCGTTCTAAAATAGAATCCTGAGCGCAGCGAGTGTTTTAACATACGAGAAGTAAAATACATTTGCACCCGTGTGTAACACAAAACTTTTCCCCTCACTATAGCGAGGAAACTCAAAAAGGTAATTATTTGTTCACATTACAATCATCATCGGGTTAGTGATAATAATTTCCCAAATGCATCATGTATTTAATGCAAGATTTTGTCGCAGTAAACTTAGCACGAAAAAGTAAACGCAGCACGATTTTAACACATTCCTGTAGTTGCACACCAACGCCAATGCATTATTAAATCATTCTCATTCATTATTTTTACAAAATTATAACAGAACACTCTGAAAGCTGTTTAGTTTACTATTTTTATGCGTGTTCGAGTCGGTAAATAAAGATTATAACCTATAATATTAATTGACAATGTTGACGTTGACATTTTCTGCGTTTTGTGATTGCATCTAGTCATCTTATCATCATTCACTAAAACAATTGTTACTTATGGAATTTTAGGTTTTATATGTTAAAATCATCATATTATATAAAGGTTTGTATTTTACACTAAATTCTCAAACAAATTATTTAATTATCATTAATATGGAACAATTTCCATGAGCATTTTACGTTTTGTTATTCCAAAATCAAGATTATTATTACTTTGCCACACAAGTGAATAATATGCGTTTTTACACGTTCGTATTAAAGGATAAACGAGCACTTTACGAGCTAGTGAGGGGAAAATATATTTTTGGCGCCTAAACCGTAATGATATCTTTAACGTCGACTGTACCAATAGGTATCATTATAGTTTGTATGACTAGCTTTCGTAACACAATGGAAGCGATCGTGATTTTTATTTTGATTAAACCTTTGAATACTAGGTTTTTTTTTTTCAATCGACCTAAATATTTTATTCTGCTCATGCTTCATACACACAAACACAAATATTATACGTGGTGATTATAAAGGTGAATACATAACCCACACTTTAATAACATCATCATCATTAGCCTATTTCAGTCCATATTAAAGATATAATTAAAACTTATTACAATACAGGTTATTAACCGTGTTTCCTAAATGCGTAATCATTATTAAGAAATGAATTTATTGATTTAAGAATTACAATCATTACATTGATTAAATAAATTAAAATACCAAATACACATATCATCAAAATTACAAGCAAACGTTAAAAATAAAAATTAAACCGCCTTCAAAAATACGCTGGAACTAAAAAGTGCAAAATAATTTTGGTTCCTACCACTTAGGATTTCCTAACCAAACCTTTAAACCTTTTACCCTATTAATTGAAATAAAATATGATTCCTAGGTACCCCACTGAACTCTTTGAAGTCGGTGCCAAGACAAATACGTCCACAGGTTACATCACACTCATATTTTAGGGTTAGTTATTATTTTACGGTTAAGAAATACCCTTCTAAATATTATAAATGAAATCAAAATATTATTAATATTATAAAGTGTATACCTACGTAATATTATTTAGTTGTTGTTGTTCTGTGTCTTGGCACCGACTTCAATGAGATCAGTGGGGTACCTAGGAATCATATTTTATTTCAATGAATAGGGTAAAAGGTTTAAAGGTTTGGGTAGGAAATCCTAAGTGGTAGGAACCAAAATTATTTTGCACTTTTTAGTTCCAGCGTATTTTTGAAGGCGGTTTAATTTTTATTTTTAAAATAGGTATTTTATTTTTTGCTTTTTAGTATAGTATAAATATAAGATAGGTTCAGTAATAGTACATTGTGCATCTAGGGAGGTAAGTAAGTGGTAATAACCAACGAGAGTGTTAGAAGCCCGACCCCGTAGGCGGGGGGCTTTTAATGACTCGAGTTAATATTCCGCTTAGTGAGAATTATCCTCCAACTCCTAATCGTCAAGGAGTTGTAACTTCCATCATCAGCTCACCAACATGAGCCTATGACCACCTTAAAGCAAATACTTGAATTGCTTCCAAAATACATGTACCTAATATGTTACATTTAAAGAATTATCCTCCAACTCCTACCTAATCGTTAAGGAGTTGTACCTTCCATCATCAGCTCACCAACATGAGCCTATGACCACCTAAAGGCAAATACTTGAATTGCTTCCAAAATACATGTAATATGTTACATTTAAAGAATTATCCTCCAACTCCTTATAGTTAAGGAGTTGTACCTTCCATCATCAGCTCACCGACATGAACCTATCTTCGAGTAATCAGGGAACATACATAAAAAAAGAAAAGATTTCGTCGAATTGTAAACCTCCTCCTTTTTGAAGTCGGTTAAAAAGTGAAACACAATTAACGTATAGCAAAAAATAAAAGAAAGTATATACTCGTAAATTACCCCCCTCAAGTTATTCCCCTTGTAAAATTAATGCTCGCTGCGTTTCTACGTTGAACCGGGATCCTCTGCACTAAATAAAATAAATGAATTAAGAAATTCTAAATATTACAGATTTTTTTGAGGCGCCAATAGATACCATGAGGCCTTTTATCCAATAATATAATACCTATTGTAATTATATGACTACATAAGTGATTAAATGTTTTATGACTTACGACACCGGTTTATCGAAAATTGTAATGATATTTTCGTGGTAAGTAGTAATACGAGTATATCACTTTAACATCTTTTTTAAGAGATCTAAGTTGAAGTTGAAGCTTGGAAATTGAGGAAGGCTACGTAGGCGTGTGGCGTAGGCTGCGTCTACGCCGCGTAGCCTGCGTAGCGCGCTACGAAGGAATGCGAGTTACAATCTACGTTTCAGGGCTTTTTCATGTCTTCGCCGTATGAGGAGTAGCTCCAAGTTATGACGTTATAAGGCACAAATATAGGAAATAGTGAGTGGCAAATATCTGCTACTCTTTGTTGCATATAGTCAACTTTTGTTTTAAAACTGGCATCAATAACTGGGACCATAAACTTTTTTCTTGCAAATCACTTATTAAGTGCATAATGCAATTTGTGACTTACATTAACTTACCTAGTTATGTGTGTGCTAATTCTACAATTTACGCGACAATGTATACGAAAATCAGAAAATATCGGTATTTTTTGTTAATATTACGGTAACGTAGCAGACAAATTTTAGTCTCATACAAATTTAAATATATTATAGCTATGTCTGTTGAGTTACCTTTAAATTAAATTAAATATATAATAAAATGAGATAAAATTTCAAAACTTTAGTTACTTTTTTAACCTCGTTCTTATTGGGGTTTTTCGGGAAATGGCAATTTACAAACTTGGCTTTAGGTGTAGACCGATGATGAATCTTATAAACAGTAAGTTTTACTTGAAACCATATTGTAATCGATTAAATGCTCTATGTTCGCAATTGCCTAGGTACGTTTGGAGTAACTAAAAAATACACGTGATTTGTCCGATGACCCCCCTCCCCTATGGTGATAATTGGTGATTTTTTCTTGATCCCCTCCCCCTATACAGTATCACGTGATTAATGGATAAGCCCATACGCAAAAGCTGATTATCCATTAAAGCCAATCAATCAAAATTTAAACGCATAGAAAAATCAATCATCTTAAATCACTAGTACTGTATATAATGATATCTTTAATTGTATCTTCATCACAAGTACGACCGTACTAAAGTCCCCTTAGGTAGCGACAACAAATTGTCGCTATACTTAATACTCAACCTCTCTGATCTATAGCAATTAATTCGTAGAAATTTCCCCTTTCTTTCACTCTGAATACGACGGGTCATTTCCATCAAGGGAATGTTGCAGATACGAAGTTGTGTATATCGAGCGACAGTACAATCCGAAAAAAATGTAAATAACCGAAAAACTTGCATTATTTCATAACACAAACTGAAAACCTTCAGTTCACATACATTCTTAGTTAAAATTCTTTAAATTACTGATTATTAGTATATTGATATAAAACGGCATATTTGTCATCAAATGCCATCTTCACGGAGTAATAAACTACTAATATGTTAAGTCGTAATGTGACAAATGATCATGTTAGTTTAAACATTTGATAATAACTCATTTATTAACAAAAATATAGTAACAAAAGGGTAATTTAAGAATAAATAAATAAATAAATAGTTATCACGCAAGCACTGATGGAGATATTAGGTACTCTAGTCAGGTAGAGGAAAGATTGGGTAGGGCTGCGTCATGTTAGTTTAAAAACTTATAAAAGCTACAAAATTATTGATATTCATTAGTATTAAGTACTATTAAGTACAAATAAATCTAACGGGTTTCACGATATCTGACAAAGACAATACGAAAGTCAGCCTTTGTTTACATTTCTTCCGGATCCTACTGGCGAATCGAACGGTACAAGTATCGCAACGGAATGCCCGAGTACGTGGGTAGTGTAGTACCGCGAGGGCGGTTTCATTCAGGACGCTCCGCCGGAACTCGCAGATCAATCGCCCCCCCTCCCCCCTCTTTAGCCCCAGGACCAGAGGTCCTGCAGACCTCAACCTCAGTCACTCGCCAGCCACGGCGACACGTGCGCGTCTCCGCGAGTTCAGTAATGCTGTGCGCTCATTAGGATCGTGTTTTGGACTGAAGTTTTGATACGGTGAGTTAAATGCGTATTTGAATTTTTTTTAAGGTTTGTTTGTGTTTGGAAACAGACACTTGTTGAGGTTTGATGGTAAACAAAGGATTGTTGGGTCTATTAGATTTGTACAAAGGATTAAATTGTGCGAATTGCTACGATTTTCCTCTAACAATGAAAATAGCTCTTGCTTGTATGGCAAATATGAGTTTCAGATATAATTTCTGAGCGTGTCAAATGAACCAATAGTTTTTCTTTATTTAAACTTTATCAGTATTTAATGGAAATTAGAAAATTATTTCTTATCAATAAATAAATGGAAATTTGAAAAGAAAATGTGCACGCTTTAAATCTTTTGTGGGTTAGACACCATTTAATCAATTATCATTTTTTTTGAACTTGACAACTCAAGTCAGTGTTACCTATGAAATTTGAAGATAACATATACGAGTATCGTAGCGGGCACGGTGCTAAAAAATATCTTAACATCCTCCTGACGCCATGGCAAAAGATGAATGCTCAGATGTTTGTTTGTGAGCACCGATATATCTGATGGCGACTGTACTACGAAACACAATTTATATTTTACATAATAAGTATCATCATCATCATCATCAGCCTATGATAGTCCACTGCTGGACGTAGGCCTCTCCTATTAACTATGCATAGAGACGCATTAGGAGGTAAATGCCCATAATCGCCACGCTGGGCAAGCGGATTGGCGATCGCAGTAATGTGTCCACTATGATGACGCTGCTGCCCATCAACAATCTTTTATTAAATAATGGTAAGTGACACTTCAATCCCTAATAAAATAATAAATAATTCAATAATAAGTATACTCTTGTATAACTATATCTATAAGGAGCTTATTCTATACGATAGGTTTGTGTAAAGGGATTGGATTAATACCCAGGGACCCTTTCTTACATAAAGGCAATCTATTGCGCACAATAGTAGTTTCACGAAACCCCGTTACGACTTAGAAAAGGTTCTATATCCTTGCGTTTTCTTTGTACACTCAACCAATTGTAGCCCTTGGTGACTCAGGAACCATGTCAAAGTAATGTTATCAATTAGAATGTAAGACATTTCTAACTACTTTTCATTTTGACATGGTTGTAGAGTGGCGTAGGGTATCGGTACCAATCGGTAGAACGTACAGGCCTACTACCGCGAAAATTGAAGTTAGTAAATTTCGAAGATTTTTCTCTGTCGCTCCAACGTAGGCGTCATTAGAGTGAGAGAGACAAAACCTCGAAATTCACGAATTTCGTTTTTCGCGGTAGGGCCGCAGGCGTCAGATATATCGGAACAGCCAGGGTGCACACAAATATGTAAGAAGGCCTCTATTGTCATGGCGAATAGTGCAAACTACAGGGTGCTTAGACATAGACAAGTTGCCAATCGTTAACGCTTAATCATCATTCGTAAACGAAAGACGAAAGACAGCTTTCTTTGTAGCTCTAATATAAAAGAATGACAGAGAGGGAAAACAACGATACGCTATTAACTTGGCTAAGCATCGTGATTTGGAACTGGCCAAAGCTCACTTTGGTACTCGTAGTTGATACAGTTAACCCATTTGAATGATTAGCCAAACAAATAATTTTTTTAAATGTAATTTCGATTTTTAAGGAGACTATTTGCTCACATTTTTATAGTTACCAGTATTAAATATGTAATTCAACTTTGTAGTCATTTGTCCCACCTCGGACGTTGGTGATCTTGATTGTTTTTGCTTTGGTATATAACATCCAATATTTATAATTTGTAGTCATGTTTATATTAATGCGAATGGTAAATAAATGATGCCCTTTTATCCGATCTTTGATCATCACAGCCAAAAAATAAGTCAAATTTTCCTGCCTTTTTTACAAACAACTATCTGAAACGCTCTAAGGAATGCCCGGTTACGATTTCATAAAATATAAAGACAACTATTGTACAGTCGACGTCAAAGATATCGTTACGGTTTAGGTGTCAAAAATATATTTACACGACCTTAATGTCAAGGCAATAAAGTCGTGTAGGTAAATATATTTTTGGCACCTAAACCGTAACGATATCTTTGACGTCGACTGTACAATAGTTTGCTTTATATTTTATGAAATCGTAACCGGGCATTCCTTGTAATAAAATTTACACGACCTTAATGTCAAGGCAATAAAGTCGTGTAGGTACCTAAATATATTTTTGGCACCTAAACCGTAATGATATCTTTGACGTCGACTGTACTATCCGGGTACTCGGGTGTTTTTCCACCAGAGGTATACTATGTGGATATTGTGGATCCTATATTCATGGTATCCACTTTACATACACCCTACCAGCTATGCCGCGATAGATATGAAACGCTCTCAAACAACCACATTTCTTGTTGAAAGATATCCATTGGGTTTAAGAAAGGTTTTATTAAGCGAAATATAATGCTTCATATAAAAGCAGTATTCCATAACGAGTACTTTTAAAGTAATAGACCATTTACGTTCCATTCAATGGGTGTTGAACGCCGTAAATTGCAAACGACAGATAGCGGATCTCGCATGGGAAAGAATGTTATGGAGCTGCTTTGCATTTAATAGCTAGTACCATTTTCAATGTTTTTAAAATACTTTAGTCTCAAAACGTAGCAATGCCACGTGATCTGCCATGATACCTTCAAGAGTCGTCTGATCCACGATAACGGTCATTGGATGTTGTTGTTTCGCCTAGAGTTAGATAGGGCGATACTTAGAAGGGTGAATATCTGAGCGTTTCAACGGCCTAATTTTGGTGGCATCATTTTTGCCGAAGTTTCTAAACGTCTCAATGTTATACTTCGTCATTTGTATAAGGTACCGTGCCTCCTTCAAATGACAAAGTAGCACGTAGAAACTTCGGCAAAAATGATGCCACCAAAATTAGGCCGTTGAAACGCTCAGGTCACCCAGAAATAAAGTGAGAGCATGCAAGCTCCTGTGCGCTGGTCCATTACCGTAACCAACGAAGTTCGCAATCGGGGATTTTTCTCTATCACTCTAATGACGCCTTCGTTGGAGTGACAGAGATAAATCCCCGAAATATACGAACTTCGGTGTTCGTGGTAGCAGGCCAGCGCTTAGTAGCGTAGCGTAGTTTTCCCTCTCTGTCACTATCATATTAGTGCGACAAAGACAGTTAGCTGCCTTTCGTTTACGATTGACGATTAAGCGTTAGCGATTGGCAACTTGTCTAAGCACCCAGAGCAGTAGCTTGCGCATTCTCACTTTATTTCCATCGCCCTATCTCACTCTAGGCAAAACAATTGACTCGCGTTTTTATAATTAAGTCCTAATTTCCGCGCCCTCCATCTTCGTACATCATTTCATTCAATCTGCATAATCCGATATCATTAATACGATTCACGTGTCACATTAATCACCTCAAGCATTATCCTCGTCCGAGGTCTGAAATGAACCTATTAGCCTCCACACGCAAGAGCCCAGATTGACCCCCTAATCACCGCGACAGTGACCGATGTCTAAATAAGAGTAAGGTTTATCCATCAAAAGATTGTGTAAGGACGCCAATTTTCGACACTGATCAGATAATAGCACCCTAAGAGGATTGCCCGGGAAGATTCTCTTCAAATCCGTAACGCGATAATGACTTGGCTAGTTCATAACATGTGCAATATTTTAGAAAATATTCGTGGGAAATTAAATTGATTTATAATTTTTATATGAAAGCTTTTACTGATATGATCAATATAGTGTCAAAGGAATAGTTCTCCATTCGGAAGGTTAGTTGTCGAATTTTCAGTTCTCGGACATTGTAGGGGTACCTATTTTTTGAGTCTATTGCAAAAATATAGTTAGAAAACAAAAATTACGACCGTTTCCATTGTTACGAAAGTTAGTCTTACAAACTATATGGGTAACTTCGTAACACTTTGTGCTCTTTTTATGTTGTGTTTTTTTTTGTGACCCTTTTCTTAACATATTTGACAAGCCGTGTCCACAATGCGTCGCCGTGGCGGAAATAATCATAGCGCAAATCAAAAGTTTGACTTTTGTATGACAACACGTGAGTTTTTCGGTCCAAGGTTGAGTTGCCAGTCTGTCGGTGTTCCACAGATTGCACTTCGGGGAGTGTACTCAAGAGCTGCATGAACTTATCGTCATCCCCATTTTACCATCTAACTTCTAGACGTACGTGTTTTATTCTTACTTGGTATAGACATATTCCATTCATTCGCACAAAGCGCTTCGCGTCTTCTTTTCATATGCGTACTGCCAAGGAGTGGAATTCCTACCGGCGTCTATATTTCCGAGATCATATAACCCGTCAACCTTCAAGTTAAGGGGGAATAGGCATCTTCTGGGCGAACTCACTCCATCGTAGGGGGGTGAATATCTGAGCGTTTTAACCGCCTTAATTTGGTGGCATCATTTTTGCCGAAGTTTGTATTTGTTATGTGCTACTGTCATTTGAAGGAGGCACGGTAGCTTATACAAATGACGAAGTATAACATTGCGACGTTTAGTAACTTCGGCAAAATTGATACCACCAAAATTAGGCGGTTGAAACGCTCAGGGGCCCATTTCTCGAAAGCTTGTAACTTGTAATACAAGCGGAAGTCCTTATCTAATCAATAGTGTAAAAAAGAGACTACCGCTTGTATTACAAGTTACAAGCTTTTGAGAAATGGGCCCCAGAATCCCCAGATATTCACCAAGGGCGCGTCTCTGCCTTCGGCTAGTCTGTGGCCACGAGAATTTTTTTTTTTTTTAAGTTTGCAAGTTTTTTTTAACATGATATTCTGGACAAGTCGTGTCCACAGTGCGCGGTCGCGGCGGAAACGCTCGTTGCGCAAATTGCGCCTCGCGCAGCCCTAGCGAAAGCTCCGTCCGGCAGCTTTTTAATTAGGTTTCCGTTTTTTAAACGGAGAAAGATTTACTGAAATTGTGGAGTGATTTTAAATCGGTATAAAATAATTATTTAATTAATTGAAGACTGAAAATGGTGTCCAATGTAATTACAGTTTGTTTGCTCGTAAATTCGTAGGTATACTGCGTTATACGAGTAAGTACTTATTGGTTGTATTACGCTTGGCATAACGAACAATTTTTTTGGGGGACAATGTCCTGTAGCATTACGTCTGCTTTACCAATTTATTTTAAGCATATCATCATGGGCCACATTTCGACATAGAATTTTATGGAAGATGTGACCGTATTGCAGGAAAATATTATCACTTTTACCAAACAATTCTATTTTGGAATGTGGCTGTGGCTGTATAGCAGAAACACGGACTATCAAATTTCTATTTAGATACATTGAATAATTGAACATCCACAGTATCCGATATTGGATCCATTCTATTACCTTGGTAAAAAAATATGGTATCCATAACAATATTTTTCAAGGATTTTAAGAACATAATGCGTACAATTTCACCTTACTCCTAAAGTCACAATCGCCGACAAAACTAAACGCCTACTTCACACGTACCTATCCTAAAGCGAACTCGGCCCTCAGTCGAGAGAGGCCGGGAGAGGCCGAGTGCCGACTTCGGCCTGAGAGACTCAAAGCAGCCTAATTGAGCCCTTAAACGCGTCAAGCGGCCGTGAGTGCTTCGTTAAAGTCTTTTCAAACTCGCTTACACTTTTTGACGCTGAGTTACACTGGGAACGAGAATTATTTAGATTATATTGTTTTCACGCCTTTGAAGTTTTGTTATAATACTTATCGAAAGAGTAAATAATAATAAATAAATAAAATATGTTGGGACATCTTACACAAATCGACCTAGTCCCACGGTAAGCTCAATTAAGGCTTGTGATGTGGGTACCAAGCGACGATATATACAGGGTGTCCCATACATAGCGGTTCAGCCTGACACCGGAGGTAGGTCAACCCAAGAGATACCCAACCAACATAACATGACCTCAGTAAAAGTTGGACGGTTTTCGAGATATTGACGTTTTAATTTTTTTTTCGAACTTGTCCATTTTTTACATTTTAAGTGTCATAATTTACGTGGACAGCTCTTATACTACATTTTTTTTTATCAGAACTCTATCAAATAAAGATAAATTTAATAACGCTATTGTTATTTTGTCGGACTTTAATATTAAATGCGAATGAAACGCAATTGTTTTAAAAATAAATTATCAATAGTAACAAAAAGTTGGTCTTTGATCACCTGCTGTGAAAAAAAAAATACTAGACCGTACATGAAATAACAACGGTTAAATATTGTGTGTGTTATGCTGATTTTAAAAAGGTATAATACCTGGTGGTTGAAATGATAACTGGCAAGATTTTGGAACACAGTATCATTGTCCCATTAAACTTAAATAAATGTAGGAATGGCGTTAGCCGCTGTTTTTTATTTGAAATCATTTCGTACGCAGTTATTTCTTATTGGTATCGTGGTTTTTTATTTATTTACTACTTGTACAAGAAATAAATGGAAAATAAATCTTTTGTAACTTAGAATAGGGGTGATATCTGACTAAGGCCATAAGGATTTCACCAAACTTTTATTCGAAGAATAAAGCTTATTCTCGGATAGTAATGTCAAAACTCTAATCTAATAAAAGTTTGGTAAAATCCAACCTAAGGTCTTAAACTAAAATAAAAGGAGACAGTTGAGTTTAAATGCTTTTTATTATTAAAAACACGTGTTATAACAAATGTTCAAATTGGTGCCCTCTGACTCGAATACACAAAAAACATCGCTTAATAAAGTTTCGTCCTAATCTTCTTAAATTAATATCAGAAATGCTGCGGGCTGCCTCTTAAACTCGTTGTCGTAATTCTTCTACTGATCTTATTGGTTTCGCATACACGTTATCCTTCAAACATCCCCAGTAAAAAAAATCCATTGGATTTAAGTCCGGGGACCTCAGTGCCAACGGTGCTCAAAGCCAACGGCGTATCTTCTAGTAAAACAGGCAAATCGTTCTCCAGAAATTGAAGGTAATTTTGTCCATTCTGGATCGCTGGCAACTCAATCGGTCCTATTATTTGGCCGTTCAAAATCAATTATCATTTCAACCACCAAGTATTATACCTTATTAAAATCAGCATAACACACACAATATTTAACCGTTGTTATTTCATGTACGGTCTAGTATTTTTTTTTCACAGCAGGTGATCAAAGACCAACTTTTTGTTGCTACTGATAATCTATTTTAAAATCAATTGCGTTTCATTCGCATTTAATATTAGATTTCGATAAAATAACACTTGCTTTATTAAATTTATCTTTATTTGGTAGAGTTCTGATAAAAAAAAAATAGATTAAGAGCTATCCACGTAAATTATGACACTTAAAATGTTAAAAAATGGACAAGTTCGAAAAAAAATTAAAACGTCAATATCTCGAAAACCGTCCAACTTTTACTGAGGTCATGTTAGGTTGGTTGGGTATCTCTTGGGTCGACCTACCTCCGGTGTCAGGCTGAACCGCTATTTATGGGACACCCTGTATAATATATACATACATATAAATATTTAAATACATAGACAGCCATGACCAAGGAACAAATATTTGTGATAAATAAATACACAAATAATGCCCTCGCCGGGATTCGAACCCGGAACCTCCAGCTTCGTAGGCAGCAGGGTCACATATAGCACTGAGAAGAAAACATGCGGGCGAAGATTCATAGCTCATTTAGTTAGAGTTGATGCTGGATAACTAACCGGTGCTACTGCACGGATAATATAAATCATTTGAATACGTAGATATAATAACGGAGTTGTTTTAAATTACTATCATGATTCCACCATTGTTTATGTATAATTACAAAAATGTAATCAGACAAAAATAATTATATTTACTCATCAGTTGAGCAAAGTTACAGGTGGCTTATGATGCTCCCAATATACGTAAATAGTACCGTAAGGGGGCCATTCCATATGAAATCATCAGATTCTGATTTAATTCCGCGCTGACTGATTTTTAAACAGTTTGAAAAAAATCATGGATGATAGTCTTAAGTAAGTGGTACGTAAACCGTCAATACTTTTTACTTGCTGCTCATCCAGATGGGGCCCGCTTTAAGTTTCAATTTACCTGTTTTTGAGGTTCCACGAGAAGCGATGTTAATTTGTTTCGGTAACTAATATACATTTTTTATATATTTTTTCTGATTCTCTAGTAAACGTACTTTAAAATGTTATTATCAATATGCATCAAGCTATTTTACTTATTCCATCATAAATGTTGAAAGTTTTGTGAATATTTTCAAATTCCGCCCATTTTCTATTGGATTTTGCAGCATGTCTACTGGGCTTAGGGAATTAATATTTTTTTACTGTATAGTACAAGTATTGCTCTCATAAAATAACTGAGGGTTTGATCACAAACTTTTCATTTAGCTGAAAAAAAAGAATGGTAAAGTTGGCCATTTTACGAAATTGCTCAACTTTGACTTCAAATTTCATCATGTTTGGCAATATAAAAAAATCCAAAAAGTTATACAAAAGATAGTACCAACTCTATTCTATAGGAATCCGTTTCATTTAGTTTGTGTTTTCGATTTCTGTGAGAATTATGATTTTTTTTAATGTCCATTTTTCGGAACTTTTTACGACTATTTTCCGGCGCTCTATGACTTCACTATTTTAAATAAAACACATTAAATTATTCATAACTATATTTTATTAGTCATTAACAACAAGAAGAACCTTTATTTAAGCTGCGATGTACGTAATTAAGTATGTCAGTGTGTATGACCCTTGTGTTAATGCACGATTTACGAATTCATGTTCATATCATGCAAAAGTCAGCAAAAAAGCTTGTCACAAATATGTAATATATATATGTGCGTGTGTGTGTGTAAAGTATTATTACCTGACTACCTTTACGACATTAACATTTTTGGAGTAGGAATATCTTCCGGCTCGTAAGGTGCCGTTTGAAACTGGTACAAAATTATGATATGACCTGGTATTTTTTATTGTGATCGCATTATTGAATCAACATCATTACTCTTATCTAAAGACAGTAGGCATGTGTAATAAAACCTATAAGTACACTATTTCAGACGTATTATAAGATGTGCCACTAGCATTTTCATGCTTACCATCAAGAAAGTGGTGTACCACTTTTTTGGTTGACTGTACATAGTAAACGAGGGAATCAACAATCATCATTTTGTTGTTTATTACGTTTATAAATGTTGTCCGTGATAAAAAAAAAAACATTAACTACTTTGAAACTTCTTGCTAACTTGTAGATTTCAAAAAATCATATCTCTTTCAAAAATCAATAACACAATATAAATAAAGATGATTTACAAAGAGCAAAGTAAGTTCTTTTCTTCTGTGTACTTTTCAGATCTTTAAACTTTGCCAAACATGGTTTTTTTTAACGTCATAAAAAGCAAATTCTACAAAAATGGTTTTGTAATTTACTGTTTTTATAAGTTAGAAGAACTAAATTCAAAAATATTGTTAAAGTTTTCATTTAAAGACTATTCGAGCTTGTTAATTAAATAGTAGATTGTTCAACGAGGGACTAAAACAGGCCATTATGACACGAGATATTTATCCACCCGAGCGTAGCGAGGGTGGATGTAGTTCGAGTGTCATTATGGCTGTTTAGTCCCGAATTAAACACTCTACTTTTCACTTCGAATGCGAGGAAAAAACTACGGTATACATAATCTCAGTATTTA
Organism: Thaumatotibia leucotreta; assembly: GCA_025490895.1. Classification (NCBI taxonomy): domain Eukaryota; kingdom Metazoa; phylum Arthropoda; class Insecta; order Lepidoptera; family Tortricidae; genus Thaumatotibia; species Thaumatotibia leucotreta. The sequence goes on from JALPQI010002038.1 coordinate 32,584, forward strand.
ATAACAGAAAGAACAAATAAGAAACAAAAAAATGTATGTTCTGCGATGTCAAAACTTCCGATTTCTTCGGAACATGGCCACTTGACGATAAGTTCGCAAACTTTTTCAAGTTATATGGTTTAGTTGCAGTGTGGTTTTAAGCATGGAATATAATATGCAAGGTGATGACGGTTGATATTTCTTAGATTTTTCATCAAAATATGTCAGAAATACGCCTTCCATAAATGACATTGGTACCTAATTTGCTTTCCAGTTTTCCAATCCATAAAAGTTTGATACGCTTTTGAATATATTACACTAGATTTCGGCGGCAAAAGATTTTGCACCACCTCTTTTGCATTCTTCTTCATTCTGGAGTAAGGCGTTAATACTTCTTCATCGCATGACGTGACATCGTAAATTATATAACTACGATTTGAACAATATTACTTATGGACAAAAACACAAAAAATAAGCAATCAAATTCGTTCCGCGTTTTAGTTTTTATCTGTATTCCTTTTTCGAAATATGACGCTTTAAATACTTGCATATTAAGCCAACGAATTGGAGCTAACTACATAACTATTTTGAAGCTAATTGGTTATTAAAACATGAGTAATAAATTGGATTCAATCTTAATCATATATTAAACAAGTATTAAATATACATGTATATCAAGAAAATAAATCGATTCTCCTTAATATTTTTGTATGATTGACATTTTGAGGTTATTTTCAATGTCAATAATCGCTCGTTCAAAAATCATAAACACCAGAAATGGCTGTTTAGGGGTTTCCAAAGTCAATTAAAAAAAAGTTTAGAGGTTGTATACACGGCATGCACAAAAGTGGTCCATACACAAACACTGAAAATGACGACTATCCTTTATTCTTGAACACCGTGAGTGTGGCTGTTTACGGGTTTCCAACGTCAATTAAAAAAAAATTACTTTAGTCCCTAGAGATTAATAAAGAGTTTTAGTCCCGATATGCAGGGACTAAAATAACATTTTAAGAGCATGAGAAGTGAAAAAAAAAATACCTGTCTAGACCAAGCGAGCAATCCAATAAAAGCTACTGAACATCACTGAACAATAGCAAAATAACACGAAGTTTTAGAAGTTTGTCATACAATAAGTAATAAAAATATACATACTGTAATACATACATGTAGAAGTACACATATTAATTAATAAATTAACATATAATAAAATTCAGTTTCACACATTAAAAAAAAGTTAAAGCAATTTTCATCGACCTCAAAAATCGCTTATTTTTAAACTTCAGACCTATGTTATCTGGCTGTTAGGCTGTTTAAAAATTAAACAACTACGGTTTTACGTAAAGCATACCTACATTATCATCCATGATTTTTTCCATACAAATCGGAAAGCATGCAGCGCACCTCATTTGATGATTTCATATGGAATGGCCCAAGGGTCAAAATTATTTTCGTTGTCTTTTAGTTGCAGTTTTGATTTGAGTCAGTACTTATATTTAAAAAATCCGATGCCGGTATATTGTTTTTACGCTAGATTTACCAGAAATTGAAAATAAAACATCATCTCATACAAAAATCACACCACCTGAGCTTTTCAACCGCCTAATTTTGGTGGCATCATTTTTGACGAAGTTTCTAAATGTCTCAATGTTATACTTCGTCATTTGTATAAGGTACCGTGCCTCCTTCAAATCCTACAAAGTAGCACATTGTAACGAATAGAAACTTCGGCAAAAATGATGCCACCAAAATTAGGCGGTTGAAACGCTCAGATATTCACCCCATTACGTTTTTAGGGACATACTCGTAAAATAAGATAACGAAAAGAATTTTGACCCGTATATCAAGCTATGCGCGTCAATTTCGCCCTTGCATACTTGCTAGAACGTCACGGCAATTACGACAAACGATAAACACGGACCACTAAACCAAGCCTAAGCTTTTGGCTAAGCCTACTTCTTTGGTCAAACACTAACAAATAACAAATGCGAGCTGCTATACACAAACTCGGCTATTTGGCAAAGCAAATGACTCGCTCCTCCCCTCGGGGCGTGCCCTCAACAAGTGGTTCAGACCAACTTGTTGAGAGGCTTGAACTAGCACTTGTAGATATGATGGTTCCGCTTTAACATTTGTTGTGTCCAGCATCACTTTCGCAATCACAAATTAGTTAAATTAGGCAACGATGACGGACGATAATAATGGGAATATCTCATGATTCATAGGCATAGGTAGTGTCCTTATCCACTCAATTGCTTTTGGTAACTGTGGTTACCTGCTCTGCTGACACTCTTATTTTACATAGATAGATAGATAGATGCAGACTTTATGAAATATGCCATGACAATATGTGAACTTAACTAATAATTAGTTGGCTGAAGGATAGGGGGTGTGATCCTCGTTCCGGATCGTACCTGGTCCAACAGATTTCGTTGGCCATTCAACGCGGCAACGCGGCCGGTGTAATGGGGACTTTTGGGACGGGTACGGTTCGGGATGATTTCTTCAGCTAAGTCCTGTTGTGTTAGCATGTAGATAAAGATAATATGACGAAGCTTGTTGCGGATCCCATCATTGATGTGTATGAGACGAAGCCTGTTGCTGATTTATTTTGCGTTAGTTGACGAAGCCTGTGTTGCAGATAATTATGTTTCCTTGAATATTTAAGTTATATGTAATAAAATGAATATATTTTTTTACAGTAAAAAAATAATAATTACAAACTATTAACTAACTACTAACTAATTTATTGTCATGACATCGTAATAAAAAGGCGCCGACTCAGCATTTGCTACAGCATTGCTGCTGCGGCGCTGGTATTCTGCCGGAACCTAGCAGTGTGCGTGTGCGCGCAGCGCAGATACGCAGTGTCCAATAAGTCGTAACACGAGTTATAATGATAATGTATAAGAATTAAACAAACAAAAAAAAATATAGGAATAAAGCTCAATCAAAACTTTAGCTTGGCCGTGTGATTACGGCCGTATAAGATTACATTTTGTTACTCTTCACGCGGGTGTCGTAAGAGTCGACTGAGGGATTGAAGTCACTGACCATTCGTTAATTGACTGACCATTTGTTAATTGATGATTGATGATGGGCAGCAGCGTCGACATATTCCTGCGATCGCCAATCCGCGTGGCGATTATGGGCATTTACCTACTTCCTAACCTACGCATAGTTAATAGGAACAGCCTACGTCCAGCAGTGGACTGAGATAGGCTGATGATGTGATGTGTCCTTACTAAAAGTATGTCGCGGTTTTAATAGTTTCATGGCAATTCGTATGGAATTGGCATGTAGACCTGGGGCATCCCACGAGAATGTCGCTTACGTAACGCGATTCTTTTAGTACTTCTAAAAATGATAGGAACCCGAGTTCTAGTGTGGTAATATTTCGGGACTTAACTTACAAGTTCACACAGTTTTTTCTAACTTTGAGCATTTATTTAACGTAAGCGACATTCCCGTGGAATGTCCCAGGTGCGAGACGCATAAAACGTAAGCAACGCAGACCCTAGCGAACAATGCCGCAGCAAAGTCCTTGTCATGGTTGTCGTAATATTTTTTGCATTTGTATCGAAATGTACTATTTTGCCCATCTCTGCCTTGTATGTCAGTAGGAGAATAGCTTTGTCATGCTCCGCCGAAACACATGGGCGTTGGAGCAAGCATTGCGTGACTTGCGTGCACATTCATGACACCTATAGATGGTCTTGAGTTCAAAGGGTTAATGAAGACATAAATACTGAATTATCACTATAATAAAAGGTATCACTATAATATATCCTCATGGCCACATTAAGGGTGCGGCTCCACTGACGCGGAGCGGAGCGGAGCTGTGCAAAATTGACCAATTACATTCTTCAAATTCAAAACACTGTGATTCGGTCTCATTGGCCGAGCTCCCACAGCTCCGCTCCGCTCCGCGTCAGTGGAGCCGCACCCTAAAGGAACAACATTAATACAAATTCTAGTGAATTAGTAGGTAGGTACTCAATTTAAATACCTATTAGATGTCATATCCTAAAGAAAAAATATTGAAATATACCAACGCCGGAGGTGGGATTTGAACCCACACCTCAGCTTTCGCGGCTAATGCCGAAACCACTCGGCCACTCCAGTACCAACTTGCTTAAAAAAAATACAGCACAAAAAATATTTAATAAAATCATTTCAGTTGTTCCACAAAATACGTACTAGTCAACTCATGGTACCGTTTGTATTTGACAAGTAATTTTTTCTCAAACTTGCAATGAAATCTTGGAAATTAAACCAGGAAGTACCAAGTCGCTGGTTCGAAGATTGAACTTGATATGTAAAGGCATTTCATAACTACTTAACAGTCCTACGACTGCAAAGTACCGGAAGGAATCTGCTTTAAAAAGTAAAATACCGGAAGTAACTTGTAAAGTGACAGAACATCTTGGCATTTCACCGTAAAAAAAAGAACTAATGTCAATGTCACCGGGTAAAAGATTACCTCAAATAGTAAAAACAAAATTGACGTATAAGTTTTTTTTTATGTTGTAGATTCTTTTCGTTCTTTGACTTATTTGTTTGTGATGACTTCCGATTTTTTATTTCATTGTAAGTTTGAGAAAAATACTATACAAATCTCGGTGAGAAACAAGGTTACAGGCCGGGTATCTCTATCTGGCAACAGTTACTTCGGCCAGATATATCTACTTAGCCTGTAACCCCTCGTTTTCCGTCCTCTATAGTAATGTACTATATCTGTAATTGATCATTCACGGCGTTAATTTCATGGTGGAGCTTTCAATGAGCAAAGGTGCATAAACACAATAATACTGAATACTCGTCAGTGTCAATCTTTGAATCCGCGAAATGTGCATTTCTCAAAAAGTTTGTGCATTTGTATCACGTCTTAGATATTGATAAAAATTCATAACTACCTACTACCTACTTATTTTTGACTACCAGAGTCAATGATGGTAAACAAGATGCACCACATTTCCCAACATGTCTCAAAATGTTTGTATGAAATGTTCCTCCTTTTTAACCAAAATGTAGAGGAATCCGGCAACAAAAAAGGAAAATTCCATTGCACCATTGACTACCAGCGTACCAATTTTTATCAAGATCAAAGACGTGAAATGTACAAAAACTTGAGAATTGCACAAATAAGACATAAGACATTTATTCGTGGTATAGGTTTATATCAATAGTTAGCCTGGTTCCTGCACTAGGCAAAGCCTGTACTGCAGGTAACCAAAATTCGGAAAAGATACTTAAAGTAACCTTTCAATATATGAATGAATGAAGATTTGTGTATATGTAGGTGTCTATGTGTGTGTGTGTTTATACGTGTGTACATGTTGAACAAATGTTTACATTCACTGTATAACTCTCAGTAACTTCTCTATGTCTTCACAATGAAGAGACTTGAGCCATGATTGCATTTTACTTTTTGTTTCTCGAAGAGAGTATTCTTGCAAAGGAGATTGTTAACAAATTTGATTGTGTAGATACGGATGTAGAAAAGAACTAAATCTTTGAGCAAAAGTAGATTTTGTGAGACGGACAGGGAGCCGAACATTACGTTTTTGAGATATACCTCGCTTATTTCAGTAGGGTAAAGTAATATGAATCCCGCGATATAGGTCGACGAGGCTTTTTGTTCGCGAAGTGGCACAAGAGAGGATGAGCACCGCAATATTGCGGGCTTCAAGCTGAAACCATCTGTTTCAGGCTTTGTTATTGCTCGGTTAATTTCTGTAAGTTGGTCAATTATTTGGGTCATATTATTGAACTCATATAATGGAGTAAACAGCACAATATCATGGTTTTTTTTGTTGAGATTGAGAATCGTGTTCAGAATATAATAAAATATAAAAAATGTGGGTATTGTTTTGTTTTGCATGTTCAAATATTTAATAAGACTGGATATCCTGCAATAATCAACAAAGATAACTAGAGATTATTATTGTTCTTTTGATGGGTATTAATTAGAAGGCAAAAAAATTAAGTAGCGTTTTCAATATGATTTGCATTCTTGCAATATATATTATCTGTACGTTACGGCGCATTATTTATTTGTTAAATTAATTTATCGACTACTACAAAACTTATCGATAGCAATTATGTCGATGTTGAATTAAGTCAATCTCTCGTTGCTGCTAGACAAAAATATCTAGAGATATCCGAGAAAATTTACTGGTGGTTGCTAAGATCGAGTGGCCGAGCGGTGCAGGCATCAGCCGCGAAAGCTGAGCACGTGGATTGGTGATCTTGCTCGTTTTTTCTTTGGTATAGGACATCCAATATTTATAATTTATATAGTATTAACTGGGGAAAAAATAAAAGTACAAATCGAAATATTTAGTTAATAAATAATTTAATTTGTGTTTTCACAATTACTTCAAAAATATCTAGATATAGTAAAATAAGGAAAAGCCTGTGTGTTAATGAGGCTGATAATGATGTATCTAAAACATGACAATTATTTCTCTTATTAAAAGTGTCAGACCTTGTTTACAGAAGCAATTTTAATAAACAATCAATTTCTAAAGAGCCCGCAATCTGCGACGATAACTTAACTAACCTAGATAATGAGGTTTTTAATGGCATTTCCTTCGCTGGAAGTGGGAGCCTGCAAATTGGAATTACATAAAATCGTTCAGGCTTCCACAAATTGGAGTGAAAGTAGGTAGTTAATTGTTCGGTGACGTAATAGTGGTTACATTAAATTACAGTTCAAGGGGGGTGAATTATTTCATAATTATATGGGTCAAACAAAAAAAAATGTTAATAAAATAAAATTTATTTATTTGCTCCTTGTCAGGAGAATTTGACAAGGACTAGTGGGAGACTTCAGGGGATAGGGATACGTGGAAGAGTTTGAGGGAGGCCTTTGCCCTGCGGTGGGACAGCACAGGCTCTTAATAGTAATAATACTTAAATATTCTGAAATAAATAAATATCTGGGACATCTTATACAGATCGACCTTTATCCCACGGTAAGCAATTAAGGCTTGTGATGTGGGTACCAGGCGACGATATATATAATAAACTAATTAGTAAAAAACTTTGTAACAAAAAAGTACATGAATTCGGAAGTATCCATGAAAAGCCGAAGAAATAGGATTTTTCGTCTCTCCTGATTGGAAAGTTTAATTTTCATACGTATTCAAGCGGGTATAAGTGAGAATTAGTTCGTGTCTTTGCATACCGATACATAGATTAAGCCATTGTTCGTGCCTATTCATAAATAACTACGCAAATTTTAAGTCATTCAATAAACGGCTATTCAGTATCAAAACATCGCCGATCAAACAATTCCAGCTACTCAGGAATATACCCAAGGTCCGCTTCTCAAAAGCTTGCAACTTGTAATACAAGTGGAAGTCTCTTTTTAACACCATTAAGATTCAATTTCTCATACAAGTTACAAGTTTTAGAAAAATAGTCCTATAGTCTAGAGATTATGGCATTATGAGCGAAAGTTTGACAAAAACGACAAATAATCAGACCAATCCGACCTTGGCCTGCGACGGAGGATTCCCTTTTCATTTAGACATAATCCAGTTATAATTTGAGGTTAGTTTTCGCCTGGCATTGGCGCAGCGGGCCTGATTGGTGCGTACGCGGACCGCGTGTGAGCGACAGAGGGGACAGCTGTGATCCCGATATCACTAAATCAAGATTTCCGCAGAACATCCGCGCGGGGACGAGCTCCCACCGTGTTACACCGGCTGGCTGCGAAATACCGCAAAACGAGGTCCTACGGCGAACTTCGAAATCAGAAAATTTCGAGGATTTTTCTTTCTCACTCTAATGACGCCTTCGTTGGAGTGACAGAGGAAAATCTTCGAAATTTTATGAATTTCGATTTTCGCGGTAGTTGGCCAGGGCTTTCTCGTACAATTTGCGACAGAAGCTATGACTCCATAGAACGTCTAGTTCAGGGTAGAGCAAATGGAACCAGGATTGCACGCGGTTTTCGGAATTAGTAAATTTCGATTTTTTTTCTGTTATCCGCGAAATCCATCTGCGACAGAGTAACAGAGACAAATCTAGAAAGTGACCGCAAACTTCCACGCAGACGGAGCCCCAGTAAAAGGTCTCTCAAATGCGATAGTTGTGGCGATGTGTATAAAACATGAATGTATCAATACGTAGGATTTTTCCCCCTTTTTCGAGTGACACGAATGAAGCAAATTTTAAGAATATAGGAAAGTATAGATCTCCCATAAACTATTTGATTTTCGCACCGTTTTACTGCCAAGTTCGTTAGACAGACCAATACAATTTTTTTAAACTGAAATATACTATAGGCAGCAAACTAACAGCAATACTCCCATCACCTACAACCACCACTTAAAGAGCCAAGGAGTTACCCTTGGCTCTTTTATTATTTATTTTGCCTCCTTTTTCTACAGACATAACGTGTCGGACTATATTCGTTCACTATCGGCCCACACCTATTCAGGGCACACGATTCCATGCCCATTAAAAACTAAATGCAAATTGTCACCTGCTATCTGCTATCCCGTGCAGCCCAATCCTTTCGCTAAACGAGTCGGGTCAGTCTAAAGGTCAATCACGGAGCGGTCACTAGGATAAGGCCAACGTCCAAGCTTGGGGCCAACATTGGCCAACAGCTAATTGGAGAACAATAGTTTATCAACCACGTGCGCATCGGTGCCAAGCCGACTAATATTAACCCGTTGGGTAGGAAGCGTTCTAATGTTTCAGTTTGATTGGAATGTAAATAGAATAATTAGAACGCGAGATGATACAAATAACGATCTTCTTATGTAAGTAGGTGTTTACGTAGTATTATCTCCCCTCGTATAAGTACTTATAGTCTGGAAATAACACCGCCAGTAGGAAAAGGTGGCCAATTTTAAACTGTGGGGACAAAGGTTTGGCAACTCATAGAAAATTTGGATACTAGGTACTGTACGTCATTTCGGTGACAAGAATGATTTGATACTTTTGATAGACTATTTTAATATGGTATTTTTTATTGAAACAAACTACAATAGCGTAAGAAATAACATTTTAAAAGTATGTGATAGACTATAATATATTGAATAAATACCGATGTATTTTTCGCAATTGGTAGATTAGGTAGGGAAATAGTAAATTGGAACAATGATAAGCGGATATTATACCAAAGGACTATAAAAGAACTGATAAATATAAGAGTCTATTATTTTAAGGATGGTTTAAGTTGGAACCAATAGGTATGGATAGGTACTGTTAATGTTAAAGGGACAAAATATTTAGCTTGTTTAAGGTGAATACATATATAGGGGATGGGATATATAATTATACTATAGAATAACTCTTGATAATATAAATATCAGAATGACCAGTAGCTACTCACTTTTAGACGTTGAATTATTCAACGATGCCAATATTAAGAGCTAACATCAAACTAATTGAGAAAGTTCCTTTTATACCTCGCGTCTAACCTTTGACATTTAAATCGTGTGGGTTGATTATGCAGGCACTTTGGACCAGATTTGATTTAACGTGAAGTGTAGCGTATTCAGTATAACATTCTTCAGTAGAAAACAAAAAAAAAGTAAACTAATATGTCTGACTTTCCGTAACATTTGACGTCTTTGACACATATCGCGAAACACGTTCGCAGAGGTATTTTTACGTTAATACTATAAATATTAAGGTTAAGGGTTTAAGTTGGTGACAAAACCAAGATTGTGTTTTAAAAGTGCGTGATTATGAAATAATGCAAGTTTTTGGGTATGTTTATATTTTTTTGTTTTCTACTGATAAATAGTGTAGGTACCATCCTAGAACATGACATAAAGTGACTTTTAAAGCTTTCTGGCACAATAAGCAGATACAGTCGTCGCCACCATCTGATATATCGGAGCGGTCATGATGCCCAAAAATTACTGAACATGTACTCTAACGCCACGAGCAAACATCGAAGTCGCGGTGGCAATAAGGCACTGGTCTCACCGCGAGCTACTAAGCTATGCAGCACTATGCGCATCTTTTGTTCGTGTTTATAGTCGATAGTCTATAAGCTCTGAAATGGAATTCGAGATCAAAAATGTAAACAATCTATGAGAATGACATGACATTATAAAGTCAATGTTAAAGTGACATTCCAGGGGTATAAAACTTTTTATCTTTTAACACCTTTATAAATTAACGTCGCATTTTGAGAAGGGTTATTTATTTTATTTTATTTATTTGCACACTTACATACTATTGTTACAGGTGCTAAACCTAAGACAATGCTTGATGTTTAGGTGTAGATACGCGAAAGTCAAAGTATGTTCGATACACAAGTATCACAATCATGAACATATTTTTGGACATGACTATAAAAAACATACGGCTGAGTGTCAACGTTTCCAAATCACAAAAATAATACCTAGAAAATTTGCTAGAATGATGTAAATAATCAACATAATCAAAGTTTGAAAACCAATGTCGTGTTACTTGAATCTTCAGGATAGTCGGCGAACAAATTCCAGTCTTCATCTATAGTTACAATCGAATCCATTTCTATTAAAAAATTTAAATGATTGATTTGTAGGTAAAAATACTAAAATCTGTATTCATGTACTTAGTAATGCAAAATTTTAGGAGTTTTTATGAATTCATAAAAGAGTCATTTGGAGTACCATCATGTTTTGATTTTTTTCAGTACATTGTTATAACTGCGAACCAAATGTTTAAAACTTCTTATCATTGCCAGTAGTATGAATTAAACACCCTACATTTTATTAAAACTAGAGAAATATATCATTAAAAAAATAATGTATGATATTAAAAATGAGTAAAATATTTAAAAACTATATGTACCTACCGTCAGTGACTGTAAATGCGCATTGTTTTTAATTATTTCAAAGATTTTAGATTACCCACCACTCGCGATTAGTTTTTTTGTGGTGGTATCCCATTTGTTTACATTTTTGATCTCCAATTCGATTTCAGATCTTAGCTTAGTAGTTCGTGGTGAGACCAGTGCCTTAAACTGAATTGTAATACTGTGTCAGTTCAATAGAATAACTGTCAAAAACTGACAATCCGAACTGAAACTAAATCGCATTTAAGTGGTCATGCCGTCTTCCAGTTAACTTGATAATAAGAACCTACAACGAGTTGTAAACATGCCACCTGAAATTACTTTTAAAAAAGTGCTACTGCTACATTGATCTACTTTTCCTGTCCTCATATCTGGGACATCTTCCACCATCATTGCCATTTCCCTTCGTCTCTCAGCCAGTCATGCCAGAGTAGCTGCGATATTTATGTTATATCTCCCCTGTCCACAGAACCGATCATGCCGGCGGCGACAGGCGGCATCCGAGGGTTCCTCCGGGAGAACCTCCTCACCCTTCTCACCATCATCGGCGTGGTGGCCGGCACGCTCCTAGGATGCGGCCTCCGAGCCTCAGGGCACGAGTTCTCGCGGCGGGAGGTCATGTACTTCCAGTATCCTGGGGAGGTGTTCCTGAGGATGCTCAAGTGTCTGATTGTGCCGCTGCTGGTGTCGTCTATAGTGTCGGCGATTGGCTCGCTGGATTTGAGTCTCTCTGGCAGGTGCGTTGGTTTGTGATTGAGGAGCGTGTTTGTTAAAAGCTTGAGTTTTTCTGAGAGAAACCAGGCTTTTTGGAAAGACGCTCTTAGGTACGTAAATGCCAATCAATATATTTATAGAGTTACATGGGGTAAACGCAAGCTGTGGGTAAAAGGTAAAAGTACGTAATCCTAAACATTTCAGTCCAAAATATATGTAATTGCGTATACTGCGTACGTTTACCCCACATGAGTATCCGTACTTTTGTTGAGAATGATTAACAACACATTAATGACCGTTGAGTTTGAGGCTTTTAAACGTCAGTCGAGATTCTAATGATTTTAAAGTTAAAAGACTTCTACAGTTGCTTTGCAATAGTCACTTTACAACCCTGCCAAGTGCCTTGCTCGTCGATGCAATCATTTCATCATCGTAATAAAGTAATTAGCCATAGACATAACAGATTAACAGCCAGTGGCGGATTAAATTAACGACAGAAGTAGCATAATTATGCTACGGCGTCTTGCACCTGCAGCCACTGAGGACGCGCGTGCCGTTTGGTTATCTAAGTGAATGCGAGTTTTATTTACCTACAGTGTTATTGTTTGCGTAATATAAAGAAACCCGTAGTGAAGTGAAGCGCAAGGGCTCCTGTTAACAGGAGTTCCTTACATAAAAAAATGGAAAGTACCCCAACGTCTCAAAACCTCACAATGTCTCAAAACCCCCCACTGTCTCAAAATACCATAACGTCTGAAATTAACCCACCGTTGTCTCAAAAACAACTGCCAAGCTCTAAAAAACCTGTTAGCTATGCAAACGTTACTTCGACCACTAGTTTCCCTAAGAAAGACCAAGCTATAATTCTCGACGCTGTTGATGGCATAACAATAAAAGATTATTTGGTCGCGTTGTCCTCTATTGTACCATCTACCACAATACGCTTTATCTCTCGGATATCAAATGCTCGCATATGTATATACATGGATTCCAAGCAAACCGCTGACAATTTAATAGACACAAAAAAATATGTTAAAATCGGAGATAAACAGCTGGAGATAAGACCATTAGTGACAAGAAATAAAAGAATCGTTCTGTCGAACGTATGTCCCGTCATCCCACATAACATTATCGAAAACAAGTTCGATGAATTAAATATAAAAATAATGTCTCCCATCACCTTCATGAAAACCGGTGTAACGGAACCTGGTTTCTCTCACATCCTAAGCTTTAGAAGACAGTTATATGTCACTCCCGAGGATGAAAAACATCTACCGGAATCATTCCAAGTAACTAAAATAAATAATAACACAAGATATCGCTTGTAAAAATACATGTGACATATATAACATCTCAACTAAACTACTCCGAGTGGCCTTACCTACTATATTATCACATCTTGTTTCAATTTTTAATTACTTACTTAAAAACGGATTATATCCTTCTATCTTTAAAAATGTCAAAGTTGTACCCATTTACAAAGGCAAGGGACCTAAGGACACCCTTACAAGTTTCAGACCCATTAGCATAATTCCCGCAATCGCTAAAGTATTTGAAAACGGCCTATCTAAACGCATATCGACATTTTTAGAAACCTTTTCATTGTTAAGCAACAAGCAATATGCGTATAGGAAGTGCAGATCGTGTACTACTGTTATACGAGAAATCGTCCACAAAATCATGGCGGCCAAAGAAGGTGCAAGTCAAGTTGCAATATTGCTATGTGACATGACCCGTGCCTTTGACCTTTGTGACCACAAGGTGCTAGCACAAAAAATTGAACATTTAGGTATTAGGGGTCCAGCACTACAATTAATGCTAGATTTCCTATCAAATCGTCAACAGGCTGTTATTTTGAATAATGGTCAAGTTAAGTCGAATTACGGTGGTGTCGACATCGGTGTTCCCCAGGGATCCTCGCTCGCTAATCTGTGTTTCCTTATCCAGGTCAATGACCTCCCTGAGTCAGTAGACGGAGACATGTACATCTTCGCAGATGATGCGTGCAACATCATCACGGCAAACACAGTGCCGCAGCTGGAGGACTCCTTGAGGTCTGACATCGGTAGACTGCTCAACTGGTTTTGCGCTAATGGATTGGTATTAAATCTATTTAAAACACAAATTCTCCATATTAACCTCGGCGGACGGCCTCCCGCGCCGCTAGGCATAGATATAGATGGCACTACTTTACCACAAGTGCAGAACTCCAAATTCTTAGGCGTTACACTGGACTCTAGCCTGAAATGGGATGCACACATAGATAACTTGTGTTTAAAACTATCAGGCGCATGCTACGCTCTAAGCAGGTTAGCTCGCGTGCTACCTCCGAAGGAACTCCGGTCATGTTACTACGCACTTTTCCACTCCTCGATGTGTTACGGCTTAGAATTATGGGCAACGGCTGCTGAATGGCATCGTGTCTTTATTTTACAAAAGCGAGCTATACGCATAATCTCACTAGTTCCGCCTCGTACTCCAGCGCAAGAGTTATTTAGACAAAACAACATCTTTACACTACCTTCTCAATACATTTATGAAGTTGCAAAACACGTCAACCAAAACCTGGACTCGTTCCCGTGCAAAATGATCACGCGCACAAGACATGGCTCCAAACACCATCTCCGCACTGACCCTATAAAACTGACCAAGTCATCCAAAATCATGTCACAGGTTGGACCTAGGGTTTATAATAAGCTCCCAGCGGAGATAAAGAATGCAGGTAGCACAACACTATTTTTAAATAAATTAAGGAAGTGGCTACTGCACCACTCGTTTTATGATTTTAATGATTATTTCAATCTACCTGACATTTTATAATTTAAATCCTGGAATAATTACATCAAATTAGTTTTTCGAATTATTATTGACATGTACCTACCTTATTAATTAATTTATTATTGTATGACATTTATTTTTAAAATGTAATCGAATCACAATTGTCATGTACAAACTTACACTATAATTAGGTTTTTTCTTTTTATTTTACCATTTTGAATGTATAATAACTTGTTGACATGTAATATTTAGAATATTATAAATAAATGACTATGACTATGACTATGACTAACCTTTGAGGACACTAATTATTGGATATATATCTCCACCGACTCCCTTAAATGCTTTACGTGCAATAGTATTGGACATCTTGCTAAAAACTGCCAAAAAAACGTGGCTCAAAACAATGACATTGATGCTCAAGTGGTTGCCGAGGAAATTAAAAATTGCTTCGAGAGGAATGATGATACCATTGCGCCGATGACACAAGGCATCAAAAGGAACCATCCATCTACAACGACTGAATCATCAAAGAGTGTAACCCCGCTTCATCCTCCTCTACCGCAAACAAAACATATGGAATCGACTGAAATGGATTTGGATGGCCTAGAAACTGATGAATCTCTTAGCAATGTGTCCCTAGAAGACAGTTGGACAGAAATAGAAGGAAAAAAGAAACTTAAGAAAAAAATGAAGGTTGATTCCATGGGTGAAGAACTGGTCTGGAAAGAAGTTGAAAAAGAAATGATCAAATTGGGTGAGAAAGTAAAGTTTCCATTAAGTATAGATCAATTTAAAAGTTTGCTTGATAACACACGTGGCAAACAAAATATTAAAGAAGTAGTTTATTCATACTCAGACAACGTTAAGGACGTCATTATGATGTGCAACAGTCTTCATTGTAAAATGAACAAAAGCCTGAAAAACAGATGTTCACGCCTGTCACGAAAACTTCACGAAATCATAAATACGCCAGGAGTCTAATAGGGTTAAGTGTTAATATAATTTACCATTAATATACGTATATATAATATATATATATATATATATACGTATATACTTGATATATATATATATATATACATAGGTATATATATATACATATATTCCGTAATTATATACATTTTATATTGATTAAATTATAATTAGGTATATGATAATGGATATATTGCAATGGAATGTCAACGGATATTTTGCTCGTTTAGAAAATATCCAATTGTTGGTTAGCCAGTTGACTCCAACCTGTATTTGCCTACAAGAGACTAATTTCTCTTCTGATTATTGTGCTTCCTTGAGGGGTTTTGAACACTTCTTTAAAAACCGGTTACAAGGTAACAGAGCCAGCGGCGGAGTAGCAATTTTTGTGAAGCCCCATACGTTTCCAGAACAAGTCCCATTAAATACTCATTTAGAAGCCTGTGCAGTCCAAATAAGGTTTCCCTTAAAAGTCACAATTTGTAATATATACCTCCCGAATAGTAGGCCTTTAAATGTTAATGAACTTAATGATCTCGTTAATCAACTTCCTCCCCCTTTCATTGTATTAGGCGACTTTAACAGTCATCATTTTAATTGAGGATCGGAAAAATGTGACACTAGAGGTAGATTAGTAGCAGATTGGCTAGACTCTCACGATAACATCCCATTGTTAAATACAGACCAACCCACACATTTTGATAGTAGTACTGGCCGCACCAGCAATATTGATCTAACAATAGCTTCACAAAATATTGTTCAATATTTTGAATGGAATGCTTTTGAAGATCTATGTGACAGCGATCACTTTCCGATTTTGGTTAAATCCTTAATTAATGACGTAACACCCAATCACCCCGGTATGATAAAAAAGTGGAAATATCAGGCTGCTGATTGGTCGCAATTTCAAGAAGAATTTGACAACAATATTAGTAAGTTAATTAATCTGGATCATCAATCTGATGCCTCTATTAATGACATAGTTAAAAGTTTTTCTAGCTTAATTTTGGGAATAGCAGAAAAATGTATACCAATCTCTTTAGGCAATTGTAAAAAGAAAAACTCAGTACCATGGTGGAACGAAGAATGTAAAATAGCTACTAAAGAAGCGAAAAAGGCTCAAAGATTATATTATAAATTTGCTAGATTTGATTATGATTCTAAGTTAAAAATTGACTATAAGAAAAAGAGATCAAAAGCTAGAAGAATACTTAAAGAAAGTAGTCGAAATCATTGGGAAAAGTTTATTTCGTCCATTAATAGTCAAACACCATTAGGAATTCTATGGAAAAAAATTCAAAAGATTAATAGGAAAAATATTAGATGGGATACAATTGTGTTGCAACATTTGGATGGAAATTTAAGTGCTGATCCGATTTCAAATGCAGATTTGCTGGCTGAGGCGTTTGCTTTAAATTCTAGTTCCACTAATTATAATGAAGAATTTAATGTTTTTAAGACTGATAAAGAATCGCAAAGTAACTTTAATGTAACTGACAACTCTAACACAATTAATAAAGATCTGTCCATGCACGAATTGGTTTCGGTCCTTACAAAATTGGGAAATACTAGCCCTGGACCAGACAATATCCCGAATATTATTATAAAACATCTTCCGTTAAGTGGTCTAAATTACTTACTCAAACTTTATAATTATATTTGGAAAAATCAAGTGTTCCCAGATAGCTGGAGAGAAGCTCTAGTCATCCCAATATTAAAACCTGGAAAAAATCCAAGTTCTTCCGGAAGTTATCGTCCTATATCCTTAACTTGCAACCTTTGTAAAATTTTCGAGAAAATAATTAGCAAAAGAATTAGATGGTACTTGGAATCAAATGGCTTTTTGTCGCCTTTTCAATATGGATTCCGTCAAAATAGGTCGACGATAGATTGTCTAATGGGTATTGAGAATGAACTCCTAAACGCCCTAGCTTGCGACAATTCAGTAATAGCTGTTACCTTAGATATTGAAAAGGCCTATGAAATGGTATGGAAACACAGAGTTCTTGAGCTTCTTCAAAATATTAACATCAATGGTAATATGCTAGCCTTCATTATGAACTTCCTGTCAAACCGGTCTATTAAAGTCAGGATTAATAATATTCTTTCAAAATCAATCTCTGTAGAAAACGGTCTTCCTCAAGGTTCCGTGTTAAGTGTTATTTTATTTCTAGTGGCTATAAATGATATTATTTGCGTTGTTGATAAACCTGTAAAATGTTTTTTATTTGCAGATGATTTAACAATAACTTGTTGTGGTAGAACTATTGAACCTACAGCAAAATTAATTCAAAACACCTTGAATAATCTTCAAAACTGGTGTAGTAAAACCGGATTTAAATTTTCTAAAACTAAAACAGAATTTATAATATTTACTAAAAACAAAACGCAACATAAGACTATTGATTTATCGTTGAATGAACATTCCATCAAGGAGGTTGATAATGTTAAAATACTGGGATTGATCTTTGACAAAAGAATGACATGGAAAACACATATACATAAATTAAAATCAGAGTGTGTTAATCGTTTAAACATAATTAAAACATTATCCTCTCTTTCTTGGGGCTCTGACAGAAATTGCCTTTTACGCACTTATCGTAGCATTATTAGACAAAAAATTTACTACGGTTCAGTCCTGTACGATTCCGCAAATAGCGGAGTGTTGAACACACTTGAAAGTGTACAAAACACAGCCCTGAGACTCAGTATTGGTGCATTTCGTACAAGTCCTGTTAATAGTATATTGGCAGAGGCTGGTGAAATGCCACTGAAATACCGGAGAAAAGTACTTTCATTACTTTATGCATCAAAAATTTTATCGCGCCCTGATTGTCCTACATATAATGATTTCAACAAACAATCTGCTACTGACGAGGAATTTAATTTTAGACCGAGTTTGCATCAACCTTTCAAAATTAGAGTGGCAGCGTATCTAAAAGAAATAAAATTTAACTTCCCTGCATTATTCCCAATAAAATTAGTAGATGTTCCTCCTTGGGAACAGCTTCAATTACCGATAAACCTAGAATTAGCTGATAATAAAAAAAGTGATACTGCACAATATATTTACACAAATTTATTCAAGGAACTAAATAACAAATTTGAAAACTGTCAAACTTATTACACAGATGGTTCAATTATTAATGGCAAATCTGGATGTGCTGTAGTATCCAGTAACAATGAATACCGTTACAGACTTCATGATTTTAGCTCGATCCTTACTTGTGAAGCGATAGCAATTCTTAAAACTTTAGAAATCATTGAAAAAGACTCTAACCTAGTTAAACATGTTATTTACACTGATTCGAAGTCGTGTTTGATGGGCCTTCAGAATGTTCTAAATTCTCATCCCCTTGTCTTGCACATTAAACAGAAAATAATTAATCTTTTGGAAACTAATTTTAGAATTGAATTAATCTGGGTTCCCGGACATCAGGGAATAATTGGGAACGAAAAAGCAGATATCGAGGCCAAAAACGCTACTGAAAACCAACAGATAGACGATTCAATACAATGCAGCTACCCTGATGTCAAAAAACATATGAAATTAGCAGTTAAAAAAATTTGGAACAATTACTGGAAAAGTAGCAACCAAAGCAAGTTGGCAAGTGTTAGAGAATCAATCTTTGAAACTCCGCCCATACCTTTCACTTGTAGAAGAGATCAGATTGTTATAACTAGGCTAAGAATAGGACACACAAACCTAACCCATTGCCACCTTATTACCAAGAATGATAAAAACAAATGTGATAAATGCGGTTTGGAGTTAACTGTTAACCATATTTTGATTGAGTGTTTAGCATATAAAAACGAAAAAGAAATATGTAAGCTGCCTAAAACCTTAAAAGATTGTTTGAATGAAGGATATTTACATGTACTTAGATTTAAACAATTAATTGATTTATATAAAAAGATTTAATTTCACGTGGTCGCTAATGACCTTGTTGTTAAAAAGCGACCTTAAATAAATAAAGAAAAAAAAAAAAAAATTATGCTACGGGCCCGCGCACAAGGGCCCGCCGCCTTTAACATCTAAATACTCGTGTACTGGCACTAAAAAAAATTGGACCAATATCTGCCAAAATAGTGGACGATAGGTACTCGTCCACTTTTTTGGTATACTTTATTTACACTTACACCTTCTCCTCAGGGTCGGACTCCGCGCGATCGTATACTACATGACCACGACGGTGTGCGCCGTGATGCTGGGCATCGCGCTGGTCACCACCATCAAGCCGGGCATCAGCTCCTCCAACTACCAGCAGCCCAACGCCACTAAAGTCCTCACCAAGGACACGCTCACGTCTGACACCCTGCTGGATCTCATAAGGTCAGTGATCAATGATGGAGGCTGTAGCCGAATTTGGCGTTTTTATTTCCTCATTGTCTTCTCGGCAAGCATTATGACGGACGAGAGATGACCCTAAGAGTGTTTTTATGAAACTGAAATCAAATTATTATTTTTTTACTAAATACCTATTTTGATTTTTTGATTTGTGTGTCTTTTCCCAACTTACCTTACCTTACAGTACCTTACAGTACAGTACCTTAGCAAAATAAACAACTTTTAAATAAAAAAATTGTAAAACGACTTACTTTACGATTAATGAACCGGCAGAGGCTCCTTTTTTATGAAAGCTTTTTAGCTTAATGATACCCGGAAAATGACGGGAAAAATGTCGGGACCCGATCTGCGTCAGACAGTTTCCTAAACTCGTTAATTATGAATATTTTGATCGGGGGCTGTTTTGACTACGAATCACTTATTAATTTTAAGATTTGGAAGGTCATGGTTAAAATATAATGTTTCTTATCATTTTGTTTGAGTTATGGATTTGATTATTGGGAAAATGTAGATAGCAGTCATCATGAACACTAAATATGAAGGAAGAAAATCCCTGACCTACCTATTCGTAACTAGCAGAAAAAAATGAATTTTATAATTAGACAAGAACAATTGAAGGAATTTATTGAACGGTACAAAGTATACAAATAAAAGCTAAAATAATTGAAATAGAATTAAAACTAAACTAACTACCAAATTAAAACGAAATAAACTGAAGCAATAAAATAGAAGTCAAACTAAAATTACCTACCAAATTAAAACGAAATAAAACTAAACTAATATACGTATAGGCCCCCGCGGCATGGTGCCAAGGATGCTGGCAGCATTACCTCGCTGTATCGCGATACTGCTGAGTTGAGCACAGTAGCTACCAGCACGGTGGTCACCAGTTGCGTCGACCAGCCCCTTGGATAAGTCTATAAAAACTTATATGCGCTGGTACCCTACGGACCAAGGGTCTGAACCCCGAACGGCGTGAATATATAGCCGGAGCCGAGACCCGATAGACGAGATGAACTATAGGAAGGTTCCACGGAAAGAACATGTCTAGTCAATTCAAATGACAGAAGGAAAAACCACCTTACTTTTAACAGATTTTATTAAGTATTGGACATGTTTTTCCGTGGACCCTTCATATATCAACATACTTATTTCATTCTGAAACTGATAACTAAACCGAATGTATTCCCAAAGTATCCACTGAACTGTATAATGTATAATACATCCCACCGATATTGCTACATCGAAGCGTTATCGTTCTCTAATCCCCGCACACAATGGGGTAACCCGCAAGATTGCGAATCCGAAATGATTCGTCAAATTCGGCGTCAAATTGATGACATGTCGGAATATAGGTTAATCCAGCTTAATCCCTCGCGCGATCGCGGGACCGGGTTGGTACCAACTAGATGGGGCAATGTTTTTATTTTATACATTTCACTTTTTGCATTGTTCATGATCTTTCACTTAGAGCTCTTAGATTAGGAGAAATAAATATCCCGTTTTTCTATTCCGTTGTCAGTGTAAAAACCGTGTGTAGGTATGAAGGTACTATACTTGTTCATGTAACAGAACGGAACATGACACTGAAGGCATGAAAAAAAAATACTGTCAGGATTATACCTAACACAATTCATTCGTCATATTACTGCCAATACCAGGGGCCCGTTTCTCGAAAGCTTGTTGCTTGTAATACAAGTGGAAGTCTCTTTTTGACACTTTAATTAGATAAGGGGCCCGTTTCTCAAAGGCTTGTAGCATGTTATACAAGCGGAAGTCTCTTTTTAGCACTATAAATTAGATAAAGACTTCCGCTTGTATTACAAGTTACAAGCTTTCGAGAAATAGACCCAAGGACTCCCGCTTGTATTACAAGTTTTCGAGAAACGGGCACCAGCTATCTAAAAAAATCAGGTTTTGGCAGAATTAATTTAATTACATGTCATGATAATTAAATTCATTATCGAATGACATAATACACATAATTGGTATTTGCAGTAATACTTAGGACGGTAATACTCGGGGGCGCTCAACATCCGACGCTGGTGTCGAATTAATTAAACAAATATTTGATGCCTGGGAGGAATCACGAGATGCTTTAGGTATCTTCTGTGATTTGTCCAAGGCCTTCGACTGCGTTTGTCATGAAACATTGATCAGGAAGCTAGACCATTATGGAGTTAAAGGATCAGCGTTAAATTTACTGGAATCTTATTTACGCGGTAGAATACAAAGGGTTGATGTGAATGGACAGCGATCGCCGGGGTCATTGGTCTCCACGGGTGTACCACAGGGATCTATATTGGGGCCTTTCCTTTTCCTTATCTACATAAATGACTTGCCACATCTCATAGAGACCCACCATGACATAGTATTGTTTGCTGACGACACCTCACTTATTTTTAAAGTCAAACGACAGCAACAAGCTTGGAATGATGTAAACAATGCTATTTCGAAAGTAGTAAACTGGTTTAATATGAATAACTTAATGTTGAATGAGAAAAAAACTAAATGTATTAAATTTGTTACAAGTAACGTAAAACATCAACAGGCTAGTATATTTGTGAAAGGTGAGGAATTGGAAATAGTTGAAAGTACAGTCTTTCTTGGTATAACACTAGACTCTAAGCTTCAGTGGGGTCCTCACATATCTAATCTCTCGAATAAACTGAGTTCTGCAGCTTTTGCAGTGAGCAAGATCCGTCAATTAACTGACGTCGATACAGCTCGGTTAGTATATTTTAGCTATTTTCATAGCATTATGTCGTATGGCATTTTATTATGGGGCAGTGCTGCCAATTCAGAGACTAACACTATTTTTGTTCTGCAGAAGAGGGCTATTCGAGCGATATATAAAATGAGCCGTAGAGACTCACTTAGAGATAAGTTTAAGGTTATTAATATAATGACATTGTATTCTCAATACATCTATGAGAATATTATGTATGTACATAAAAATATTATCAATTTTAGGAAAAATTGTGACATACATAATATTAATACTAGAAACAAACATAAGCTCGCAGTACCCGCCACTCGGCTCCATAAAATTAGGAAATCATTCATGGGTAATTGTGTAAGATTTTATAATAAACTTCCAGTAAATGTTACTGAATTTTCAGTCAACAAATTTAAGAATTTTGTAAAGCGTAAACTTATATCTAAAGCTTATTATAGTACACAAGACTACATGAATGATAAAACACCGTGGGAGTAATTTAGGATTTAATTATTAGTTTGTTAAAGTCATGACATTCAATTACGATAATTTACGCTTGGAGACCTTGTACATCTCCAAACGTGCATTATATAATGTTATTATTATATACCTATTCGGAGAGAAACCTTACTTCTCTATAAATTATTACTTATAAATGTTGTGACTTTTAGAGACTTTACATCTCTTGTTATTATTATTATATTTCAATTTGTTTAAAATCAATTTTATGTTTTTTTTAATGCATGTTAGTTGTAAGATGTACCATCATTGTTTGAAAAAATTATTCCCGCCAAGTTTCTTACCGGTTCTTCCTGGGTCAGCGGTGTAGGGTTCGAACCGGAAGTAGTTTTCATATCTAGACGATTCAAAAGAGTTTGTTGCTATTCCAATTTGAATAAAGAATTATTTGACTTTGACTTGACTTTGACTTTGACGCATTCTAACAAAAAAATCTAAAATTGTGCTTAAAATAGAAGGTAAAACCAAGCAATCGCGAGAAAAATCTTCTAATTATGACATATGGATTATGATTAGGATTCTATCAATTTAGGACCATTTTACTCGAGTTTATTCGCGATTGCTTGGTTGTCTCCATAGAGAAAGTTGCACGGCGTCACCATCCCTAGTACCCAGCGGCTCTACCCCGAACACCGAAGTTCGTAAATTTCGGGGATTTTTCTCTGTCATTCTAATGACGTCTTCGTGGGAGTGACAGAGACAAATTTAAGAACTTCGGTGTTCTCGGTAGTAGACCAGTTCACTCTAGCTCCACGACCCAGATGTCAGATGTACAGTTGACCCGGTATACGACAGTCTGTTGCAACCCGACTACGAGTGAACCGATCAATCAAGAGCGGATGTCGTTAGCAGTAGATATCGGTACCCGCTGAACCCACTACTAAGCGTTACATCCGACGGGTTGAAAGCATCTTAGGGGATTCTTTCCGTATTAGGTACTATTTTGTCATAATATGGTAGACGACTTTTTGTTTTTTTTTTTTTTGACGAAGGTAGACAACTGACTCGACTGAACCCGCTGCTCTAAGCGTTACATCCGAGGGGCTAGAAGTACCTTAGTGGATTGCTTCCTACTATTCAGTCGTGTCTTATATTACGTATGCAGACTTTCGTAGCGTTTCCCCAAACCTATTGACGCTTTCGCCTTTTTAAGGCAATTTCGCGCCGTATCACCGTCGATCGGTACCGTCCTATACTTCGTTTTTTTTAGCATTAGAAAGACCTTTGCAGAACGAGATATAAGGTTTTTTTACAGGCACATTCTGCGGATCGAACAGTGAATACGAGTTATTAAATGTCACGTATTTATTATCATGCTATATTAATACATACATTACTCAGTGTTGTGAACAGATAAGAAACATAATGTTAATTAATTTATATTCTAAGATGAAAAGATAAGAATTTTAATAAATTGCGTTTGCAATTTTTCGTGGAAAGGTTGTACATTAAAAAACCTAAAGAGGCAGAGTTCTCACACAATTTTAAAACGTCACTGTCACTATCTGTTATTCGATTTGTCGGTTGAGTTGGTTGTGTTTTCTATTGCTGTTAGCTTACTTAAAGATTGATGTTATCGTTTTCGTTCAATTTCGTTATTAATTGTTGATCTATTTAGATATTTTGTTTGTTGGTGCACATTTAAAATTGATGTAGTCGCAGCCGGCTAACGTTTTTTCATCTCTAAAGAAGAAACGGCAAAAGCAAAATCCTCTGACTGCCAGTGAAAAGCGGATGGTGGTGAATATTTACAAATTAGTGTTAGTAATGTGCCATAGAAAGGAATATCCCACTAAATCGGACTTGTGAAAAAGACTGCTGAGACTGCTGGCATATCGTTGGCTACGGTATACAACATTTTAAAAGAAAATAAGTTTCAAAATGAAATTAGATAATATAATAAAAAACACTGTGGAGAATTTTATTATAAACGTTGGTGGTTCCGAGTTCCTCGGACTCTTCCACTGACAGTGAATAAAACTATGTAGAGTAGTAGAGTATTTTGTAATTTGTTACCAAATTCAAACTACGTTAGAGCGTCCCAGATTAAAGCCGCCCATAATGGCGACAAATACTAAACGACGTTGCCAATGGGTAGGGTTGTCTTACAATTGTCATCTGCTCGGTCTTTATAACACCGTGTCCGCTTTTATACCGGTAGTTTTAATCCTTAAATGCATGACTTTTAAAAGTACTGGGAGTGCATAATGTAAGCTAGATTAAATATGCAAATATTGTTAAATTTTAGACTGTAAACTTCATTAAATTCAGTAAATGTAAAATCGGTACCATATGAGTTAAAAATTTATAAAAAAATACTTAGGTAGTTAAAAATCCTCAAACACTAAACGAAAACCTTCAATATTTAGCATTTTTCTAAATTGCCGCCATCTTGCTTATAAAACACTTATAATTTTTTTAAATACAGTTTTGCGTACAAATTAATAATAAATGTGAAAACTATGCGTTCAGCTATCGGTAAATATCAAATTATATGTATACACATAAGTTCCGAGAAATTCAGTGTTATCGGTCGAAATCGAAGAAGGAAGGTTTACGACCACTGCTTCTTTGTTCACCCGTTTGACAGATAATTCTAATCTTAAATAAAACGAAGTATAGTTGTTTCGTTTTCGCTCTTATTGCGTAGTAATAAAGGTTTGCATAAATGGATTTAGACGAATTCGCGTCTAAAAGATTTGGGGATACCCTTAAGGTAGAATGCTTTCCATAGGAAACCAAAAGAACCACCATACCAAACAACATAAAAAATAAAATAAAACATCAGAGATGAACAGATGAACACCCTGTTTATTACAAAACTTTCTAAATATTTAGTGGATAGCTGTTTTTATTCATTGCAGGAGGTTTTAGATAATTAGTGTATTTTACAGTATTTAAAGTAGAGATAGATACAAGTTTGAATTATATGCTACCTTTTATAAAATACGTAACAAATACATCTTCATAAATGTGCTTAAGCCAAACTATTTAATGTAAGTAACTTAGTTTATTAATTATAATGTATTGTGTTGCAGTGCTCTACAGGGTTTCATAGCTGAACAAATAAAATGTATCATCATGTACTGTGAAAGCAATAAATATACTGACATACTGAAATAGGTACAGAAATAAAAAAATGAAAATTTTGCGCAATTGTGTATTCAAAAGTATATATAGGTACGTAAATACTTACAGATAAATTATAAATATTAGATGTCATATACCAAAGAAAAACGACCAAGATCACCTATGTCCGAGGTGATCTATATATAGATATAGTATTAAGTAGTGTGACTACTGGAGAAAAATTAAAAGTACAAATCAAAATATTTAGTTAATAAATAATTTGATTTGTGTTTTCACAATATGTTCAATAGATGGCAGCACCATCTCTCTCTAGCTATTCTAGAAAACTGTAAAGTATTCTAAATAGGAGGTGCAGGCATGTAGTTAGTGCTTGCCCTTAGAGAATGGTCAAAGGCGCCTAGCCTTGTAAGGGATTGCATATACCCGAGAAATTTGACCGGTGGTTGCTAAGACCGAGTGGCCGAGGGGTACAGGCATCAGCCGCGAAAGCTGAGTACGTGGGTTCGATCCCCACCTCGGACATAGGTGATCTTGGTCGTTTTTCTTTGGTATATGACATCTAATATTTATAATTTATATAGTATTAAGTAGTGTGACTACTGGAGAAAAATTAAAAGTACAAATCAAAATATTTAGTTAATAAATAATTTGATTTGTGTTTTCACAATATGTTCTACTTACAGATAAAATAAAGAAGCAAGCTATGCTTCTTATTCAACTTGTAAGATTTAACTATTAACCGTAAATACATCACATCTCAAGGAGAGATAGTATGTAGCAACATCCACATGCACATTTCCGTGAAGATGCCATGGAAGGTGTTTAACAGGAGATTGACCCGATTAGTCAATTTCCATTCCTCATCCGTCAAGCCCCAATCACGGACGACTTTAGGTAATTGCCGCCATTTACATACTGCGACGTCTGTGACGTGCACAACATTTTGAGCCTTGATTAGGTTACTTGACGTACTTTATGTTTTTTATGAGAAATCAACAATAGTCAATGAATATGGTTTGGTGTGCATTTTACAAAATATCAGCCATATTATAATAAAAAAATGCCGATCGAGTTTAAATTTCTAAAGATATTGTACTTAAATGTCGTTACAAAGGTGACAGCAATTATAGTACATTGTGCATCAAGGGAGGTACGGACTTACTAACAATACAAGTACGGAATTGCTTTTAATGACTCGAGTTAGTATTCCGCTTACCGATCGTGATGCATACAATGTTTTTCATCACACTTGCCGACAAAAAACTAAGTTTTAAGACAAAATATATTTAAATGACGTATTGACATTTCTATTACTCCCTAGGGAATTTCACTTTTCTATTACTCCGGCTATGCATGCAAACAATGGCGCGCTAACAGCAAGTGTGATGAAAAAGTTTTTTAATTCATGCTAATTGGGTGTCCCTAAAAGTGAAAATGCCCTTATGTATGTCTTATAGCCAATTAAGAAGGTGTAAATTCGTTCGTTACACAAAACGTGGTTCGTCGAAATTCGTTGATTTCGTAGAGTGGGGAATAGAATGAGCATTCGCTCGTTTGGTCTAAATCCTCCTTTAAACCTTGGTGATCAATTCTTAAAAAGTTTGTACGTTTGAATCACGTCTTCGATATTGATAGAAATTGGTATGCACATTTATTTATTTATCGTATGACAATTATATTACACTGTTGTACATCAATTATTATCTTATAATCTACATTTACATCTCTCCAAGTAAGTCGCAGCCGATCTCGTAACATTTTTAAGGTATGCACATAGAGTCAATGATGCTGAGCAAGATGCACATTTCCCAAAATGTCCCAAAATATTTGTGTTAGTCGTTGGCTGACTCTAGATCGTGTAATCTATGTAAATCTAAAGGGACAAAGGCATCGTCCAATAGAACACGAAGCACAATCATCGCGCGAGCAAGGTAATAAGTAATAACTCTATGATATCAAAATTGGCTTCAATCTACCATGATGCGCATCATGCGTTATTGGAAGTTGCATTAAAAAATCATACCTCGTTTGAAGTTTGTAACAACTGCTAGAAAACTAACGGCATGAATGGGTCATTGTCAGATTTAGGTTATCATCTTTTCGGTGGGCATACATAAAGTTAAGGAATTTCTATTCTAATTTTGGGATAAAACAAATGACGGTACAACTAGGTTCGCCGGTCTACAGCCCTATGAAATAAAATCGTAACAAAAACTTTTGACCATCGAGTGGACAACTTTTGTTTTTCCGACTGACAAAAATTCATCAAAATATTCCTACGTCATTATTTATAAACTTTTTTTATAGTTATATTATACCTATATGTATTTACATAAGTCCATTACAACGTGCATAAAATAATAGATACAGTTGTCACGTTATAATTATAATAATTACAATTATATCATGTGCTGCGTTCTCATTGGCGCACAGATGCGCCGGAGCAAGGGGGTGTCACTTCGCGATTCCGCCGCGCGGCTACAAGTACATGCAGAGCGCCCCGTCTCCGTGGTCTATTCAATGGTTGGCGCGCACTGTCTCGGAACGCACGTTTAAATTTACAACGCTGGCTCGTCACGTATCGCGAAATATATGGCTTGCAAATATTAGTATTATTTTATACATGTGCATCTTAAATGAAAATGCCGAAAATATACTGAATAGCAGCATGTTGCAATAATAATAATGTTAATATCATGACGCGTTTTTCGCACAGCCGATGCGTCAGAGAGATACTAAAAAGTAAGGAACATAATAATACACTTATTACCTACATTCATAGTAAATTAAATTCTCAGAAACGCAAGTCAATTACAGACAAAACGGTTTATTTTCGGACAAATTTGTCAGTAAAAAAGCGGCACATTTAAATAATGTAAAAAACTTCGTTCTCTCATACTTTTATTGAATTTCGCGCCTTTTGTCCTAACATATTATTTGGTTGTCTGACTTTATTCCCATAATATCAAATAGTGTACCTGGTACATATAAGAGAAAATGCCGTGTTACGTCTGCCTTACGATTGTGATTAAACCATTACTTAATTTATGCTGCTTTTGTAATGAATGCGTGGGTACCTAACGTAATTCTTTATTTTTAAATGCATTAAGCAGATATATTAATTTCTGCACACCTCACATACTGTCTACAGATATTATTAGAATGTTCGTGTTATTATCAGGATTATTCGGATGGATATTCACCTAAAGTTAGCGAAGTCGAAGTGAGTGAGATAGCAACATCTCACTCACACCTCAAACAATGCCGCCCGGGCACGCGCGGCCGAAGCACAAAGGTGCCGACCGAGTTGAGACAAATATTTTTGAATCACGTGTATGAAATGCGTAGGTAAATTCTATAATCACGCATGAACTAAATTGTTGAATCAAGACGAATGCTATTAACGCCGTAGATAACATTGCAGTAATGTATTTGTCAGACGCCTCATAGCGCCGTTCGTTATTTTATTAGTTTTCAATAATTGACAACCCTGTTTTCGACGGCGTGCGGCTTATAAGCGACCTTTCCGCCACGCAATACGGCCCATTTCAGCTGCTCGCGTCGCCTCGCGCGCGGTTTTGTTTGGTAATAATAATTGTGTAGGCACATAAAAAGCCGGCATTTGTGAACATCAAAGCAGTGAGGCTTCTGTACTTTATATATTCTGTGGCCGGAGTGACACAATCGTTATCCGGCTGCGCGAATTGAATAGAATCATGTTACTGTGCAATTTAAATGTATTTTTATTCTTTACTAAGCGGCGGCGGCCATTCACTGAGTCGTGGGGGGCTTCGATTTAGAGACGTGATGGGTAATTGGCCAGAATTCAGACAAACACGTTTGCATAAGTACAGTCAGGATACGCAACGAGTACGTGCGTGGAAGCCTCGTAGTACGTGACGTTGCCGACAAGCTTCAGGAGAGTAGGCTAAGATGGTATGGACATGTGAAGAGAAGGCCTCTTGATCACATTTTACAGTCCACCATGTCCTTCAAACTCCCACAACCCAGAAGAAGAGGGAAACTCAAAAAGACATGGCTGGACTCAATCGGAGACCGTCTCAAAGGAAGACCTACAGTGCTGCACTGTTTCTGAAGACGACACGTCAGACAGGGCAAAGTGGAAAGAGAAGATGAGGAAGGCAGACCCCACCATGATGGGAATAATAATTGCCAAGGAGAGAGAGAGAGAGAGAGAGAGAGAGCCTGTATGAGCTGCCGTCACCACGTGTCCCTTGGTTTGCTCCCCGGAACTTTAGCAGAAAAGAACTAGTAATTTGCTTCCGAACCCGAACTTATCACATCCTACTCATAAATTTAACTTCATTTATGACAAATAGAGACGATTTGAACGGCAAACGGATGCTGGTCTAATACTTTTCAACTCACATTCTGTGTTATAATGTGTGTTTCCTGTATGTAAATACGTTACTATAACACGCACCAGGACATTTTATAAATTTTTCATCTATGGCATCAATTAGACCCAATCAAATGAGCTGCAGATATTTTAACGGATGATATTTAACATTAAAAGAATGAACTTTAACAAAAATCATACGACTTAAAAAAAAAGACTTTTTTTCTATCGTCAATTGGTGTCGTGCTATCAGCTGTAAAATTATCTGCAACTAATTTGATTGGGTCTTATATACCTACACCGATATAAATAAAGAAATGAGTAGGTGGGGCTTGACCTCTTTTTTCGATGGCATAATGTAATTTTATCAAGTCGAAGTTTTGTGGGAAGAAAAAGGTATCGGGTTCAGATCCTTTTTAGGGTTCCGTAGCCAAAATGGCCAAAACGGAACCCTTATAGATTCGTCATGTCCGTCTGTCCGTCTGTCCGTCTGTCCGTCTGTCACAGCCGATTTACTCGGAAACTATAAATGCTACAGTAACGAAATTTGGTGAGAATATGTGTTGTATGAACCGCTACAGGATTATGATACTAAATTGTAAAAAAAACCATTGGGGTGGGGGCCCTCCATACATGTAACTGAAGGATAGAATTTTTTTTTTAGTTTTACATAAGCGTGTGGGGTATTAATAGAAAGGTCTTTGAAAATGATATGAAGGTTTATACATCACATTTTTATTTAAGTAAATCGTTTTCGAGATATCAGCTCTCAAAGTCTGAAAAATGTGTCCCCCCCCTCTATTTTTTAAACTACGCGATATAAAATTCTGAAAAAAATATATGTTATGCACATTAATAAACTCTATTAACGATTTTTGGTTTGATTAAATTATCTCCTATAGTTTTTGAGGTAGGTTGATTTAACTGTATTTTTTTAATAATAAATTGATAATGGTACGGAACCCTTTGCGCGCGAGTCCGACTCGCACTTGGCCGGTTTTTAATAATGTGTGCCATCCTTTCGGTGTTCTGTGACACTTGGGACCAATTTCAAATTCTAATTCGCGCCCGACCTTTCAAACATGAGGAGGAAAATTCATTAGTCAAGTTCCGTTCTTGATATATTGTGAATTCCATTACTGGGAAATAGATCTACAGGAATACAAAACTCATTTAAAAACCCTTAGCGATCTACGAAACCTGTACAGCGAAAAAAGTATGTACTTCTTATCGTTGTAACAAGGTAGGTACTTCCTTGTGTAAATAAGTAGGTAATAATCAAGAATCGGACAAACGCCCGTCATTTTGAAAACATAAACCTGTTCCGAACAGTAGAGACTTATCCTTATCTGATGGTGATGATGTTAACATATTTTATTGTAAATATAAGATATTTTTTACTACACAAAGTATCTATTTAAGAGTTCCCAACTCCTTACTTGCACACACCACGATTATTAATTTATGACATTGGTCACTAATAATACTTAATTAAATATCATAAATTCTAAAATGCTTATCGGTTACAATCATGATGCGTACCTACAAGTAAGAAAGAGTTGGGATCTCCTAAATAAATACTTTGTGTTATTGTTATTAAAAAAATAAATATGTTAATATCATAAAAGAAGTTTTCTAATGCGTAATTCCGTAAAGGAGCGTTTAAACCAAAAGAGCATTCGCTGTTCTAGCGCCCATTCTACGAAATAAACCAATCACGTTTTGTGTACCGATCGAATTTCGTAGAGTGGGAGGTTAGAACAGCGAATGCTCTTTTAGTTTGAACGCACCTTAATAGGCATAACTGGCTAGAGTACTCGTATAACCTTCCTTGAAAATATCGCTTTTCAGGAAGTGTTCGCATAGGTAATTATAGTGATTAATATACAAATACACTTCAGATAATGAACGGGTTTAAGTAATGGTTTAACAACGATTATGCTGCGACAGTGATTGATTGCTGATTTAAATGTTCCTCATCTTTGTGTGTCACTATACCGTCCGTCAGTAGAAAACAAAGAAAATGAAAATAAATATGGCTAACTTTCCAATAGCATTTGCAATGTCTTTGAGACATATCATGAAACACTAAATACTAATAAACCAGAAGGTAAGATAGATGCACCATTGATCAAACACTGGAACGATCTGTATGGTACTTTTGTGTGTACTGTATAGATAAATATCAATAATTTCAATTGAAAATGTTTCTGAACTCAAGGTTTTATGTAGGTGATAAAACCAAGATTGACTTCAGTTTGTGACAATTAGGGCACGCAATTCCTATTTTTATTTTATTTTTATTTTTACATATTTGGAGAACCAACGGCTAAGAAAACAATAATAAAATTTAAACTGGAGACAAGAAGCCAACAGGAATCATTTTATAACGATCATACATTTTATAATGTCAAATCCCGTGATTGCATACAATTTATTTCATAAAATACACTGATGTGAGAACAAATTATCTAGACTAAAATTAAGTACAAATGAAATGATATTGCGTGCCCTAGTAGCAATGCGTGCTTTTTAGTTTGTCAGTTGTTATCTGGTACGTAGATTTTCTTTGACCTGCTTCCCAGTGATACTTGTAGCATTCCGACGGCCGGCGATCTATGCACAGTTCTGTGTAATTTGATTACAAAGACTAGGGTGCTCACAAATATCTGAGCAGGTACCTATTGTCACGGCGTTAGAGTGCATATTCAGAAACTTTTAAACATCCAACAAATAAAACGTGGAAGCCGCACGCCATACTAAATTGCCTTTCAAAAACGGTCCTGAATTTTAGTTGACAATAGTCACCCCCTCTTCATTGCATTCACGGTATTAAATTTCTATGTAAACCTATAAAAACTTAAACCGCCTTTTAAATAGTTGCGGTTGGTCCATCAAAGTTTTGATTGGCCATATTCTATAAATATGTGTCAAAGATGCTGCGCCGAAATATGCGCGGTGTTAAGAAAAGCGCTGTGTCCTGCCCATCTTGGCATGCACAATTGAACAATTGTTTACGGGGGAATTTTTGAGCTTTTATATAAATGGTCGCAGATCTGTTCGGTTTACGGGTTACTGCTTCAGTAAGCCTCCCGCGAACTTTCGAAACGTAAACTTCGGGCATCTATCTCTATAACCCCGAGAACGCTTTCTTTGGAGTAACAGAGAAATAAATAATAAGTTGACAAATACCAGCCGTGTGGTGACGGCAGTGAGAATACATTTGTCACCACCCCAACTCCTCCTGCGGGTGTCGTAAGAGTCGACTAAGGGATTGAAGTGTCACTGACCATTATTTGATAAAAGATTGATGATGGGCAGCAGCGTCGTCATAGTGGACACATTACTGCGATCGCCAATCCGCTTGCCCAGCGTGGCGATTATGGGCATTTACCTCCTAATGCGTCTATACGCATAGTTAATAGGAGAGGCCTACGTCCAGCAGTGGACTCTCATAGGCTGATGATGTGATGTGATGTGACAAATAATGCCCATGTGGGGATTCGAACCCCGGACCTCCTGCTTCGTAAGCAGGGTCACTACCAATTAGGCTACGGAGGCTGAAAGAATACTCATTTATTTCTAATTTCAGAGGTCCTACGCTACGGCGAACCAAGAATGAAGTGTTGCCTGTCTCTCGCAATTATGAATTCGTATGTAACTGTGACAGAGAGACAGCACGGTAGGGCCTCTGGTAGGTCCACTAAACACGTCACAGCGTAATCGCGTCATTTCGTCACGCGCATCACGCATTGAGTTACGACGAATTAGGACCAATTTAACCGTCGTTCGTCATTCGGTGTTGACACATTCGGGTTATCTGCATTCTGTTGCACATGCACTTATGCACTTTGACTAGGCATATATGTACTTTAAAATTGCACGGGCGGGTATTTTCAATTGTTGCGAAATTGTTGTATGAGAATTGTTTCGATAAATTTTGCAATTAACTAAAAATACTCGTATCATGTCATGAGCTCGCAAATATTTATTTATACAGGGTGGAACGGAACGACTTCCCCACTTCTTCCCTTCCCTTCCGTTACCCACAGAGTCTACCAACCATTACGATGAACTTTCGGCATGGGACCAACATCGTGAATGTACATGGAAAATTGACTTTTCCAGGCTATTGAAATTTAACTAATCAGTCACTTTGCATGAGAGGTATTTTTTTAAAGATATTTCGATATTAAGTTATAATTAAAGTGACAGACATACCTTAGAACCTACAGCGAACATCGAAAATTAAAACACCGCAGCAACTATCCCTGTCGCTCTAATCATGATACAATTAGAGTGACAGAGACGGTCGCTGTCTCAACTCGCCCCCACAGAGAAGTGATCCACTCGACAGTTCCCTCGTCACTCATAACCAGGCGGTTATTTCATCAGATGATAGCAACTATCCCAGTCATTTCAATCAAGTCATAATTAGAGCGACAGATATACCTTAGTACCTACAGCGAACATCGAAAATCAAAACATTATGGCAACTATCCTTGTCACTCTAATCAAGATAGAATCAGAGTGGCAGAAACAGATGTTGTCTTAACTTGCCCCCGCAGACAAGTGGTCCACTCGGAGGTTTCCTCGTTACTTACATCATCAGGTGGTTATTTTCTCAGAAGACAACCATAGAACAGTAGTTCTGTTCTATGGTTGTGTTCTATGGATGGAGTAGTCTCCATCCACTCTAATTAAGTCTTGTTAGAGTGGCAGATATCATTCCAGTTTTGCCCTAGAGTCTCATTCCAGTTTTGAACTCGATGCTCATACCTTCCACTAACCTTCGAGCCCACAGCGAACATCAACATTCATGCAACTATCCCTGTCAGTCCAAACAAAATTTAAATAGAGTGATAGAGACGGTTGCTGTCTCAACTCGCCCCCGTAGAGAAGTGGTCCTCTCGGCGGTTCCCTCGTCACTCTTCATCAGTCAGTTATTTATACTGCGCCCTACATCGCGTTCGTTAGGGTTGCCTCTTCAATGCAATTTGCATCAATTTGGAGGATATAAATAGGAAATAGAACTATTTTTACGTGAACAGTTGTCTTGACATGAATAGGTTTTAGCTTGCAAATGATATCGTACAATGAACTGGAATGAAATAAAATCATAACTAATTTAAGTAAAAAACAATAATAGGTTGAGTCAGTTTTTAGCGTAAAGAGGTACTTGATTACCCATTATAAAACAATATTTACAGAATTATAACTAACGTGAGTCTCAAACATATTAAAATATTATCGAACCGGATTATTCACGTATTTAAGTCGAGCAATCATCGACTTAAATACGTGAGTAACCCGGTTCGACAATATTTTAATACTTACAGAAGTTACAAAATGTCAGCCTATTCAAGTATGAGGAAGACCTGTTTAGTACAATTAGTATATTGTTTGTAATCTAATATCTGTATTTAATTACTACTTACTAGTGTTGTTATTCGAGGTACCTAGCCTATACAAGGTGGCTAAAAAAACAAGTGCGCTTATTTATCCATAAGATTTTGGCACTTGGAATACGTCCCCTAGGGTGTTTTTGGAAGTTTCACAAGTGTCGTTTTTAGGGTTCCGTAGCCAAAATGGCAAAAACGGAACCCTTATAGATTCGTCATGTCCGTCTGTCCGTCTGTCCGTCTGTCACAGTCGATTTACTCGGAAACTATAAATGCTACAGTAACAAAATTTGGTAAGGATATGTGTTGTATAAATCGCTATAGGATTATGATACTAAATTGTAAAAAAAAACCATTGGGGTGGGGGCCCTCCATACATGTAACTGAGGGATAGAAATTTTTTTTTAGTTGTATATAAGCGTGTGGGGTATTAATAGAAAGATCTTTGAAAAGGACATGAAGGTTTATAAATCACATTTTTATTTAAGCAAATCGTTTTCGAGATATCAGCTCTCAAAGTCTGAAAAGTGTGTCCCCCCCCCCCTCTATGCGATAAGAGCGATGCATGTGCATCGGCTGGGTTTACATGGCGGCGAAAGTTCAGTCAACATTTGTCATTGTACGGTGCGGACGTGTTATAGAGCTCTCATCCGTCGTCATCGTCGACTAAGGGATTGAAGTGTCACTGACCATTATTTGATAAAAGATTGATGATGGGCAGCAGCGTCATCATAGTGGACACATTACTGCGATCGCCAATCCACTTGCCCAGCGTGGCGATTATGGGCATTTACCTCCTATTGCGTCTATACGCATAGTTAATAGGAGAGGCCTACGTCCAGCAGTGGACTATCATAGGCTGATGATGATGATGAATCTATACTTTTAGTTTTTTACTTTTTAATTTATTTACATAGAATTATTATATTAGTTCCAATGTTTTTATGTATTAATAACATTACACAACACATAATAATTAGACATTTTTTTTTTACTTTGGAACACTATCTATAATCATTAATCACTCACTATAATAGTGTCTATTCAAGAAACTACAATAATGTATCGGATTCAATTTGGAAACTAATTGCGAAGGAAAAAAAATAACGATAGAATAAAAAATATTCCGAGAGACGGCATGTAAGCCGAGGCCGACAGCAAGGTGCAAATGTTGACGCCCACTGCCCTTTTTTGTCCCTTTCATTTGCATACAAAAGTGCGAAAGAGAGGTCCCTATACTAGCTCGCTATTGTGGATCAGGTATAGGTACCTATCAATTTCTTTAAGGTCAAGTGTATGAAATGAATACTACATGGGCACATCTGCCTCAGTTGTCTTCGCTGTTCCAGATTAATGACTAATTAAAAATAAATGGATCAAGTATCATTATATCCTTAGTAAACAACTTTAGATTTATAAACAATACTCTTGAATACTGGAAAAAGTAGTGTTGTATCAAAATCGTACTGTGAACATAACCTTTTACTAGATTATCGCAAAATAAAAAAAGCATCCCCACTTTACGAGTATCAGGGGCGGTACTCGAAAAAAACACTTTGTCGACGTGATTGATATTTATATCTGTACCAATTTGCAGATTTCTAGGACTAACTATGCTGCGGACAGACAGATGGACTGACGGACATGGCGAAACTATAAGGGTTCCTCGTTTACTACGGAACTCTTAAACCGACAGCGTATTTGGGACTCCATCAGCACTGCCTTGGTTCAGTTCCTATGGGCAACAGTAATGGCTGAAAAAAATAACTTTCTTAAATCTAAATAATGACAACCAATTGACAGCCGCGTTAACCTGCCGCTAAATAGCAGTGTTTACACTGCTGTGTTTCGGTTTGGGGGTGAGATAGCCGGTGTAATTACTGGCATAGATAGAGGCTATCCATCTAAGGCACTGGTCTCACCACGAGCTACTAAGCTATGAGCTATGGGCTATAAACACGAACAAAAGATACGCACTCCCGTGTAAAAAAAGGAGACACTCTCATACTCGCCCGGCGGTGATAGCTGACAGCTGAGCGAGTATCGCCGTGTTTCTTTTATTTACACGGGAGTGCGTATCTTTTGTTCGTGTTTATAGCCGATAGTTCATAGCTTAGTAGTTCGCGGTGAGACCAGTGCCTAAGTCCTCAGGGTAGGCAGCGCATACGTAGGCGATTTTCTGATCGCTATGTCCATGGGCCTCAGTTCCTGCTTTCCATCAGGTGGGCTGAGAGCTCAGTTGTCTACCTTCGTCATATAAACCAATTGACAGCCCTACTCGCGTGAACAATTTAACCAGACAATGATGACTTGATGGCAAATGCCAGGTGACATTACGTCGAACGCGGCGTGCCCATTAGTCGCACTTCCTATCGTTCCCTACTTGGGCTATTCTCTTAAAAGCGGTACAAACCATACAATAGATTTTTATCAGCCCTACCGCGAACTTCGAAATCCGCAAATTTCGAGGATTTGTCTCTGTCACTCTAATGATGCCTTCGATTTTTTTTCGCGGTAGTAGGCCTGTGGCCTAGTCGGTAGTGACCGTGCCTAAGAAGCTGGAGGTTCCGGGTTCGAATCCCAGCGAGTGCATTATTTCTGTATTTATTTATAACAAATATTTATTCATTGTCCGTGGGTTGTGTGCTGTGTGTATCTATTTAAGTATCGATATGGATCTATCTATTATACAATATTTATCGTCGCTTGGTACCCAACTACCCACATGACCCAGACCACAAGCCTTCATTGAACTTACTGTGGGACTAGGTCGATTTGTGTAAGATCTCCCAAGATATTTTTATTATTTATTAAGTACCTACACAAAAATGATAATTGTCTTTAGCTTGGTTTGTAGAAATAAATATTTAGAGCAGTTAAAAAACTACCAAAAATGTATGGTAAGACGAGCTTTTTTATCATAATCTGCTATATTTTTTATAACTACGGACTTTCTGAGCATATGTTTTGGATTGGAAAAAATAAAAATTCAGGGGAATTCCAATACAATTTGACGTTGACAACGTTTCTACCCAATGTATAGCATTGGGTAGAAACACACATAAAAAAAATTGAAATCAGCATGTTTCCAGTATTTTCCATTAAAAATTTCACCTGAAACGTATTATTTGATCGTGATGTATTAGGGTCGACAGCGCTTAAGATTCTAAGTAGGAAAACCGTAAACAATGCCTATATTAAAGAAGTGGGGGATCAACATTACGAGAATGGCCCATCTACTAGTAGGTGCAAAATCCAGTAAGTAAAATAGTCTCGATTTAGTATTCATGTACTGTTTTTAAGAAGGTAAGTTTGTCCTTATCGATACCCTAATGGACAATGATTTATACTGAAAAATATTTCATAAAAATTATTAAATCATAAGCAGTTAAGTTAAATTACATAGGTAACATTAAAATTAACTAAAATAGGCCCCGAGTAAGATTGAAGTAATCTTGCTTGCATAAAACACATTGAAATTACTTAAAAACATGTATCACACAAAATAACGTTTTAAAAATAAACAGGATAAACTTTTAATCTACAGTAACATTTTGTGAATCTAATTCTAACAATGAACCTCCAAAAACTCAACCTACAATAAAGCCAAATTTACGAGCACAAAACAAGATTACAATGGCTGGCTAAATCAAAAGACGAACGGAGGGTTTTCATAAAAGCCCTAGTGGGTTTCCACTCTACGACACAAACTCAATTACGCCCTAGAAACCCATACAAAACTGGCTCGAAATTTTATTTCAGGCAAAATTTGTGCTCATATTCTATTGTTTTAAACTCAAGGTCTCGTGATGACGCGATGCGATAATTGTTGTAATATTTTAGCGAGCGACGGTGACGTTTAATGACATTTGAGTGGGTAAATAGGTGATTGTATTATGGGGCGGAAGTGCTCGACGTTCATAGAGCACATCGAATTGCGACGGATTTGACTTGTGCATAAATTGGTTTGCCCTTCAGGGATGTCTCGTGCGGGTAACTTGGTTTAAGAGTTGTTTGTTGTTATTGATTGTTGGTAACTACATTTACCTATTCATAAGATAGTCTATTGATGATAGTTTCGAAAAGTAGTCATAGAAGTGCCGCAGCCATAACAAGCATATAAATATGAAAATACATGCTTGTCATGGCAGCGGCACTTCTATGGCTACTTTTCCTATTATGGCTATTTTTCTTATGGGTGTTTCTACCCATTGGTCATAATTACCGGCACAATATTTCGATTTGTTTGGTCCATTTCTCACCTTAACCCGATGAGTCGACTACATTATACATAGTAATTTTGTATGTGAACGTTATGCCTTACTTAAAAATTGAGCTATCTCAAAGCTGACTATGGTCTAAATGATGGCTATGGTATAACATGCTTCCATGTATCTCAAAATTTATTTTCAGTTGATTTGCAACAGTCTTTTGTTTCTGTTTCAGAAACGTGTTCCCGGAGAACATCGCTCAAGCCACCATCGCGTCCTACAGAACTAAGCTAACTTACGATGGAATCGAAAAAGGAGCTATTAAAGGTACCAATGCAATGCACCCAGGTGCTGCCAATCCCTTATTCATTATCAATCTATCAGTGTTATTGCATAATTTAAGGGTATAGTAATAATTTGACTGTATTCTGTTTACGTTATTGGCTTGTGGCCCAAATAGGGTCTTGGCTTCCGACGTAATCTCCAGTTCACGCCAATTGAGTGTCCGCGATCAGATCTTTCCGGGTTTCGTCGCTTTAGTGTCGTTAGAAGACTACACATGACTGAAAACAAGCTATTTCAAATTCATGTTTTTTTTTCATTAAATATATATTTTATTCTGAATATGCTAAAATTTTTGCTTTTTAGTCGAATATAAATATGTCTTCCCGCCGGTCCAGAAGAACAATGTAATCGATACCAATGTTTAGAGTTCCGTATCTAAAGAAGAGTTTAAAGAAAGTCTAGTAGATACTAAGCCTGTGTTGTCGGTTTGTCTGTCTGTCGATGGTCGTTGGATGGGGCTAGGACATCCAGATAAACCGTAGTTAGAGACACTAAAGACTAGAAAGAGAGCGAGAATCTTATTTACATACATCTCAATCATTTCAGGTAATTGTAATACTATTTTACTACAACGCAAAATCTTCTGATTCCAGGTCACCCGGAGACATACAAGATCGACGGCGAATACCAGCCTGGCAGCAACGTGCTGGGTTTGGTGGCTTTCAGCATAGTGCTGGGCATCACCTTGGGCAAGATGGGCGAGCAGTCGCGGCCGCTCCAGGACTTCTTCCAGTCCATGTCAGAGGCCATGATGATCATTACCGGCTGGGTTATTTGGTAAGTTGCTCAACTCAGCGGTACGTAATCATTAAAAAAAAAAACACTTTGAGACATAGAAGATTAAAAGCGAGTATCAGCCGTGGAATAACTTGGTGGGCCTGGTGGCATTCAGCATTCAGTATAATGCTGAGCATTATCCTGGGCAAGATGAGTGAGCTGTCGCGGCCGCTGCAGGACTTCTTCCCGTCCATTTCAGAGGCCATGATGATTGTCACCGCCTGGGTTATTTGGTAAGTTGCTCAACTCAGCGGTATCTAATAGTTAAGAAAGCACCTAGAGACAGAAGATTAAAAGCGAGTATCAGCCGGGGAATAACTTGTTGAGCCTGGTGACATTCAGCATTCAGTATAATGCTGAACATTATCCTGGGAAAGATGGGCGAGTAGTCTCAGCCACTGCAGGACTTCTTCCCGTCCATGTCAGAGGCCATGATGATTGTCACCGCCTGGGTTATTTGGTAAGTTGCTCAACTCAGCGATACCTGATCATTAAGAAAGCACCTAGAGACAGAAGATTATAAGCGAATATCAGCCGTGGAATAACTTGGTGGGCCTGGTGACATTCAGAATAATGCTGAGCATTATCCTGGCAAAGATGGGCGAGCAGTCTCAGCCACTGCAGGACTTCTTCCCGTCCATTTCAGAGGCCATGATGATTGTCACCGGCGGGGTTATTTGGTAAGTTGCTCAACTCAGCGGTACCTAATCGTTAAGAAAGCACCTAGAGACAGAAGATTATAAGCGAGTATCAGCCGGGGAATAACTTGGTGGGCCTGGTGGCATTCAGCATTCAGTATAATGCTGAGCATTATCCTGGGCAAGATGAGTGAGCTGTCGCGGCCGCTGCAGGACTTCTTCCCGTCCATTTCAGAGGCCATGATGATTGTCACCGCCTGGGTTATTTGGTAAGTTGCTCAACTCAGCGATACCTGATCATTAAGAAAGCACCTAGAGACAGAAGATTATAAGCGAGTATCAGCCGGGGAATAACTTGGTGGGCCTGGTGACATTCAGCATTCAGTATAATGCTGAGCATTATCCTGGGCAAGATGAGTGAGCTGTCGCGGCCGCTGCAGGACTTCTTCCCGTCCATTTCAGAGGCCATGATGATTGTCACCGCCTGGGTTATTTGGTCACTTGCTCAACTCAGCGGTACGTAATCATTTAAAAAAAAACACTTTGAGACATAGAAGATTAAAAGCGAGTATCAGCCGGGGTATAAGTTGGTGGGCCTGGTGACATTCAGCATTCAGTATAGCGCTGGAAATTACCCTGGGCAAGATGAGTGAGCTGTCGCGGCCGCTGCAGGACTTCTTCCCTTCCATTTCAGAGGCCATGATGATTGTCACCGCCTGGGTTATTTGGTAAGTTCCTCAACTCAGCGATACCTGACCATTATGAAAGCACCTAGAGACAGAAGATTATAAGCGAGTATCAGCCGTGGAATAACTTGGTGGGCCTGGTGGCATTCAGCATTCAGTATAATGCTGAGCATTATCCTGGGCAAGATGAGTGAGCTGTCGCGGCCGCTGCAGGACTTCTTCCCGTCCATTTCAGAGGCCATGATGATTGTCACCGCCTGGGTTATTTGGTAAGTTGCTCAACTCAGCGGTACCTAATCGTTAAGGAAGCACCTAGAGACAGAACCATACGCCAACCCACATCACAAGCCTTAATTGAGCTTATCGTGGGACTAGATGAATCTGTGTGATATGTAACAAGATTTTTCTTTTATTTATTTCTTCTCATTCCAGGATGTCCCCCCTCGGCGTGTTCTTCCTAGTAACAGCCAAGATCATGGAGATAGACTCCTTCTCTGACCTGGTGGGCCGGCTGGGCATGTACTTCATGACGGTGCTGCTGGGACTGTTTCTGCACGGGTTCGGAACCCTCAGCGTGCTGTTCATCCTGGCCACGAAGAAGCTCCCGTGCCGATACATCGCCAAGATGGGGCAGGTCATGGCTACTGCGTTTGGAACTGCCTCCAGGTAGGTTTATTTACTAAGTACAATATTTTATGATTGACATTTAAAATATATGATTTAAGTATTACACTTACCTATTCATTTATTATAATAAGGGCTCAATGCCCTTAATTATATATTGGCCCCGAAATTAATCAATATCGTACCTGGCCTTCGCACTTGGCTTGGTCAAAGCACTAACGTCCCATGGGAAATACGTTCACGAACGATTAACGGTTAATACGATTGCGAAGTTCGTATGAGATTAAACATGTGTATAATAAATATAATTTTAATGAATACTAGTTAATATAATTTATATGAAAATACTTCAGCGTCACGTTTCATAAAGTTACAATTTACAATTTTGCTTTTGCTTGCCTTTCTAGCCAATACGTGCGTGCGTTAGAGAGGCAAACAGCGAAATTGTAAAATGCAACTTTATAAAACGCGACCCAGGCCTACTACCGCGAAAATCGAAATTCGTAAATTTCGAGGATTTTTCTCTGTCACTCAAACGAAGGCGTCATTAGAGTGAGAGAGACAAATCCTCGAAATTAACGAATATCGTTTTTCGCGGTAGGGCCGCTGGTCTCTTTGTCGCTTCATCAAACGACCATGGCTTATTCACTGCCATCGACGCATTATGAATTTTGATTTTCAGCCAGCGGCTTGAATACCTACTCCCGTGATATTATACCTTCAATATCAGTGTTTTCAAGTAGCTTTGTATATGTTATATTTCCAAAAGGTACACTCCATTTACAAAATGAAAAATGATTATGAGAACAATCTCGGCATCTAGCGAAAGTTACGAAAGAAGCCATCAGTGCGTTTAAA
The DNA here is from genome assembly GCA_025490895.1 of Thaumatotibia leucotreta. Classification (NCBI taxonomy): domain Eukaryota; kingdom Metazoa; phylum Arthropoda; class Insecta; order Lepidoptera; family Tortricidae; genus Thaumatotibia; species Thaumatotibia leucotreta. The sequence goes on from JALPQI010002038.1 coordinate 76,423, forward strand.
CCTCGGTCAAACATACGCATTTTGAAAGCGCGGTATGAGCGTGGCGCGATGAGAGCGGGATGATACGCGCGTGCATCGCAGAGCGCCATCCTTCTCTCTCATCGCGCCACGCCAAAACGCGTATGTTTGACCGAAAGTTTAACCTCTTGATCGCCACTGTCAGCCATAAACGACAATCCAAAATCTAAATCCAAAATCTAAATCTACAGCGCTAATAACGGCACTGGCCAACAGCTATGCTAATACAGTAGGAACTAACCGGGACGCTGTAAAGTGTCACGACATTTTGCCTCTTGGCTGTCAAAAAGGTTAAAGCACTTTATTGTCACAAACATGCCGTGTGGTGACGGCAGTAAGAATACATTTGTCACTACCCCAACTCCTCCTGCGGGTGTCGTAAGAATCGACTAAGGGATTGAAGTGTCACTTACCATTATTTGATAAAAGATTGATGATGGGCAGCAGCGTCATCATATTGGACACATTACTGCGATCGCCAATCCGCTTGCCCAGCGTGGCGATTATGGGCATTTACCTCCTAATGCGTCTATACGCATAGTTAATAGGAGAGGCTTACGTCCAGCAGTGGACTATCATAGGCTGATGATGATGATGATTGTCACAACTCGTTATCTTCCAGCTCGGCAACCATGCCAATAACCATAGGCTGCTGCGACGACATGGGGCTGGATCCTCGCATCACGCGCTTCGTGATCCCCATAGGAGCCACCATCAACATGGACGGCACGGCGCTGTACGAAGCCGTGGCCGCCATCTTTATTGCGCAGCTGCGCAAGGTTGATATGTCCTTCGGCAAGATCATTGCCGTGAGGTAAGATTGTAACTGGTGGTAAATCTACAAGATTGTGACGAGAGTAACCAATTCTTTTGTGTGCTTTTAAATTAATCAAAGGTGAGTTTCTCCTAGACTTGTAGGTCCTGTGGAAGCTTAAATCTACTTGATTAGCTGACATTAGAGCGCTCGTACACCTGTAAGTTCTTACGTAAGTTATAGGGACGGAGCTATACTAAGGAATGAGAGGTGAATATCACTATCTCATTCCTCAGTATAGCCCCGTCCCTTTAACTTACGTAAGAACTTACAGGTGTACGGCTGGCCTTAGCATAATAAGCAGAGCTGACATTTATTACATGGCGAACCTCACCGGAGTTTGATAAATAAGACAAAGGTAAACTTAATTAATAAGATAACATACGAAAGAATTGGTAACTGATGCTATTGTCTTATGGATTTACCTTATACCTATTGTCTGGCTATTATGGCTTTAGGACATGTTCTCTCAGAAAATTATGATGTATATTCTTTACTGTATACTAAACACAGGTACATGTACGCAAGTAGGTACTTGTAATACGAGTAGGTACACTTATCTCGTCCAGTAATGGATCCCAACTATTCACATTCTTTCGATTCATTATGCTCATAATATTATTGAAAAAAAAAACGTAAAAAGACAACTAACAAATACCAATTACTTATTACTAGATAAAATTTACAATTCAATATAATAACTTAAATTACAATGTCAAATTAATGTCAAAAATTTAATTACCATCATATTTTACAGACAAACGGGTCTTAATCGCGTAAACTTACGTTTAATTATATCCTGACGTTTCGGGCATGTCATGTCTGTAAAATATGAGTGATAATCGTGAAAGTTTAAATTAATTACCATCACTTAAAATAAGCCCCCCTGAATCGTACCCGGCTCAAAGGTCCCCATTACCCCCCGCTGCGTTTCCACGCTGAACTGCAATGGATACCTGCTGAAAAGACAATAAATGTATGAAGTCACAATTCACGTCACATTTACGCAAGACATAGATTTATGACATTCCGTACCATATGTTCCAGTGTGACGGCGACAGCGGCGAGCATAGGCGCGGCGGGCATCCCCCAAGCCGGGCTGGTCACCATGGTGATGGTTCTGGACACCGTCAACCTCCCTGCTGAGGACGTCTCCATCATCTTAGCGGTCGACTGGCTGCTGTGAGTACTTCTTACCACAAGTCAAGAAAAACAAGCTGGGCAAAAGAGACTGGTTGAGAATCATAACTATCCTTTTTCATGACGACGATGGTGTAGATACGGCATCCCACAGGCGATTATGGTTACCATGGTGATCGAATTATTGATAGATAGATGGTTTTGCGTTGCATTACCATTACGTTGCGTGAGGTGTTCCAATTATTAGTGGTTAACATTAGACATATTAGAAGACTAGTCTGTGTCGATGTTTAATGTTCTCCCTACGCCGTAGTTTTTGTGTATCTGTATCTAAACACCCCCACAATGTAAACAGCACCCCTAGACATTCCCTAGAAAGTAGTCGCTATCGTGTTTGTGTAGCCTGATCTACGAGTATTCCACCATCAGTTTCGAGATCCCTAATATTAGGAAGATGCTACTGCTCGGCTACTCGCATAACGATTTATGGTTTTAAGTATTAACTTACTCGTGATCTCTTAATGCGATTCAGTTTAGATTCTGCTTGTCAGTTTTTGACAGTTATTCTATGGAACAGATACATCGTGATTTAGATTAGGTCCTAAACTGATTTAGTAGATCGAATACTTTATTTATTTTAAAAGTTTCACACTTCGACCACATATAACATGGACGTCTAACGCCAGATCAAGAATGCCCCCAAAATTTAAATAATTGTTCAATCGTGCCAAGACGGGCACCGCGCATATGTCGGCGCAACATCTTTGACAAATGCTTATAGAAATTAATTACCCGATCAAAACTTTGATGGACCAATCACAACTATTTTTAAATGGCGGTTTAAGTTTTTATGGGTCGATATTGAAATTCATTACCGAGATGCATTGAAGAGGGGGTGACACTTGTCAACTAAAATTCAGGACCGTTTTTGAAAGGTAATTTAGTATGGCGTGCGGCTTCCATGTTTTATTTGTTTGTAGGATTCACATGTTTATTTCAATCTCACCTTCCCTTCCCAGTGACCGATTCCGGACCACGATCAACGTGATATGCGACGCGCTGGGCGCCATAATAGTGACGTCACTATCGCAGAGCGACATCGAGAAGACTCGGGCGCTGCAGAACGACAGAGAGGGCGCGAACACACACGAACTCGCTGAACTTGAGAAGGGCGATCATTGAACGGCTATGAGTCAGCCATTACGCGCGTATTAATGACAGCAGATAAGTTCATTCATACGCGTTAATCATAATTTGTGACTTGTCTGAAGACCTACTGGGAACCACGAAGTGCCTCTCTTTCGCACTTGTAAACTCGAACGTATGGACAGGGATGCAACACGTGGATCGTGGTTTGCAGTAGTTCTTCTGTTTCTAAATACAGTTGTCAAAGTGACAGATACAAACGTCAACGACAAACTACGTATAGGTAATTTCACCAGGGTTTAGGTGAATGATTACACACACATCCAAATGAAGTACTAATTGCAAAAAATGTAGTGAATGAATGAATGACTTGCGTCAAAATATTAAAGCAAATCCCTTGAACAAACTATTTTGGTCAATCTTACAGTTGCAATTGAGTTTGCTGTCAGCACGAAAAACGAACACTAATTTCAAATTCCCCGTGTGTTTACATGACATGTTGATGTGTACGTGACCTCAACTCTCGTGGAACTATCTATACCTATTAACGACTGGGTGATGATTGATGAAGGTTTAAGAATGAGCGGGTTAGGTCTTGCAACTTACAATGGTGACAGGTTACTCTCGCTCGCGCCAATAGGTAGTTAAGTTCTTGAAATGACAGATCGTCAACGTAAGCGCAACGCGTAATGGCTACCTCGGTCAACGGTCTAACCGTTTTGTGTTCAAAGTCAAGTTCAGTCAAACACACGCATTTTGACAGCACGGCGTGGGACGGCGACCTAAAGCCCCATTACCACTTAGTGTTCTGAGCGAGCATTCGTTCGTTCTTGCGCAGATGAAAACAGGATTTCACATAGCAAAATCTTCGTTTATCAGCCCACGAACAAGTGAATGCTCACTTGTTCGTGAGCTGATAAGCTATGTATGAGCTATCGGCTATAAACACGAACAAAAGATACGCACTCCCGTGTAAATAAAAGAGACACGGCGATACTCGCTCAGCTATCAGCTATCACCGCCGGGCGAGTATCGCCGTGTCTCTTTGATTTACACGGAAGTGCGTATCTTTTGTTCGTGTTTATAGCCGATAGTTCCTAGCTTAGTAGCTCGCGGTGAGACCAGTGCCTATGACATCTGTGCGTCTCATGAGCTGTTATTACCGTGGACTTAATTTCTATCCATCCTGCTCATGCTCGCATATTGGTGCAAGCGAGCTGGATAAAAAGTAAGGCTGCGTTAATAACGTAGCAGCAGCTACAGCGACTCCTTTAATCGCATCCCGCTCTCTAAACGCGAGTATTTGACTGAGCCTTAAGGTTCATGCAGACCAAAAGAGCATTCGCTGTTCTATCCCCCACTCTACGAAATCAACGAATCACGTTTCGTGTAACGATCGAATTTCGTAGAGTAGGGATAGAACAGCGAATGCTCTTTTGGTCTGCATGAACCTTTAAGCGATATCCGTGAAAGGACAATAATTTTATTGCAACTAGCACTTGTTATTGAATGAGTGGTTGTTATTCCCTTAAGTAAGGCATAACATGTGTTTGTTCATAATAATAAATGTCAATGTGTGAAGTTTAGTTGTAACTTGTTATATTTTGAAGTAGGTACGAAAGATATCTAAAGTAAAAGTCAGAATACTTAAAACTTCTGTTGCGTAATATCCATAATATGTTGGGTTTAATAAAATATTTTTGTTACGCCGCCTTAGTAGGCAATATCATCTAAATCTGACCAATTATAATATCAAAACTGTTTTCTGTTTGTTTGAGTATAAGTACGCAACGATTTTATTAATAATGACTTATTTCTTGAACCAGTGGTTACAGATTTTAAGGTTATTATATTGATATTGGTAGTCGTTGTAAAATAATAGATGTATAAGTAAGCGATGTATTTTAATAGATATATTTAATGTTGTACGTAGCGTTGATGTTATGCCAAAGTTTTAACTAAGACCTCATAAGTGTTCATAAAAATCAGTGAAAATATACCCGGCTATGACTAAAATACGATAATGCACCTACATTGAACCAGTGGTTTCGGTAACCGGTAAGAATATTGTTTTGTAACATTCTAAGTATTATTATTTTGAGAGACTGAAAGGTAGCTATTGAATGTATTGGTGTAAACTGTAAAGTGAAGGTTCTATCCGGTGCGAAGGATCATGAAATAAAAGCCGTGGTTATTATGGTCCATATTAAATGAAGTGTTATAAATATATTGGTGATAGATTATAAGGTATATTCACTATTTATACTGATTAAGAAAAGTAGTACATCTGTGTTTCTCAGCTTGTTGGAGAACCGAAAACACGCAATATTTCTTTTTAAAATTTTTCGAATTGAATTATGTAACTTTTGTAACACGGTGTTTTACAAAAGGGTCTTAAACTTTAGTTGGTCGTAGTCGGGTAACGTAATAAATATCTAGATAAATTCGTCATTACCTCTGTGTGCCATGTACAAGTGTAAAGGAATTAAAGGTTGCGTTCTGCTGTACTTAAAATCTTTTCATGAGTTCTTAAAAGCACATTCATTGTGAAATATTACCTACATTTTGATATGATTATGGAACGGATTTTGAGTTATGGTTTATTTTTATCTGTAGAACTAAAAAAATAATCTTTAGAGTCAGGTGGGGTAAGTAGTGCATAGGTAAAAAAAATCCGAGTTGCCACTATTCCCATCACACATACCCTAGCTGATCTCATTTTGTTTTGCTTCCCATGTCAAATTGAAATAGTTATTAAAAATCAATGTTCTTTAACCTGTTTCAATAATTGTACGGCAGAATCTTGTAGACATATTCGTACATAAATATACGTTATCCTTGGCATTTATATCTATTTTTGTAGTTATGCGTGTACATACAACAATCATACAATTTTAGATGACGTATGTATTATTGAAAGACATATTGAACCAGAGAATGTATTATCTTTTGGTAGTTTAAATGACTTGTCGCATTCCAGTTATACTCCCAACCTTTTTAATATTTATTTATTTATTTTAAGATATCCATGATATGAAGCATGAAGTAATATTCCACTTAATCCCAGATTTGGGTCTAAAATGTTATCTTTTTATTCCTATTTTTATTAATTTGAAAAATTTACTGTTGAAAAATATTACTTGTTAAATTTCAGACTCGGAGTCTTTTAATTAAATCATTTAGAATGATTAAAATTTGATTTAATATAGGCACATATTTATTAGTACGTTTTGAAATAAACTTTCGAACTTTACCTATTGTTAACCAGTTTTCAGAAAGCTTATTAATCAAGTATCTACTTAAAAGCCAGTATAATACAAATAAACCTTGAAGAGTGTCTTCTTTAATCAGAATATTTTTCTACAATTTACGGAAGATCAAAAGTTTCGGGTCAGTTTTCAAAATTAAATGGAAATGTCTTAACATGCAAATTTCTTAAAATTGTTTAAAGAGGATATTGTTCGTATTGAATTCTTATTACGATTCTATTATTTTAGATTTTTTCAATTGTTGAATCGATAAATTGGTTTGTATAGACGTCATTTTGGAATGTTCAAAAGAAATTTCATATTTTGGGATAAAATCTTATAATTATTTATAAGATTTAATTATTTATTTTAGTTTTAAAATCTGTTTGAATCAGCATTTTCTCTGGTTAAAAATACACTTGACGGGAACCTTAATATTACTCTTGACATTATGTAATATATAAAGTTTCGACGGTTCTCTAAATCATCTCCGAAAATTGTTTGTACGAATATTACATCGCAACCAATTTTTCGCATATAGTCATTTCGCCGAATGATCATGTTCCAATTGAATTTTATGAAATCGTTTCATTTCCCAACTACATAAATGGTTGGCAATTCAATCATTGGGCTTGGTTTTAAATTTGAACTTTTTATAATACATATTTTCATGTGGCTGTGGTTTATGGTTTAGTTGGTATAATATACATTTAGCTAACTAATAATAGTCGGTTCTGGCGCTTCGCCGGCCGCTGCCGCGGCACGCTCGCTTCGCTCGCTCGGCTCGCGCGCTGTAAGGACGCAGTTTCACCTAACACTCCTCCTCGCTTCGCTCGTCGTCGTACCTAACTGGACTCTGTGTAATGTTTTTTTAACGGTATTCTTTGTTAGGCAAGTTCAGAAACATGGGTATGCTAAAAAGTTTCCAGATATAGGTACTAAAGGATGACGAAACGATATTCGGCCTAGTGAAAGATTCGGCCAATGATGAGTATGTTAAAAGCATTGTGTCATCACAATAATCCGTTTTATAATAATTCTGCCAAATGAAACGATGTCATACAAAAATTTGCTAATAGTTGGTTGCCTCAGTGAACCATCGGCGAAATGTTAGTTGGCAAATGAAATTCGGGCAAAAAAAGTTCGGAGAAAAGGCAGAACCCCAGTTTCGACGTTATATGGAAGTTTTTTTAATAATCCTTTCATTTGAGCCAGAGTGGGAATGTCTTTAGTAATGTTTTAGATTAACTTTTGACAGACTGGGACCCGCCATAGCGAAAGTACTTGTAACATCCATGTTAAGAAACCTACCAGTTGAAAGTATGTATTGTAATCAATGTTTAAGGGCTATTGTATAGAATAGTAGTTCTAGTCGACACTTGTTATTAAATGAATGTTAGTTGTTTTGTCGAGCATTATAAATATTTTTTAATTTATATTTATTTAGTTTTTACTTAGAAATTTGAACCAAAAACAAAATCGACCAAAAATCCTATTTTTGGCTTGTTTATTAGATACTAATCTGATATTATGGACGGAAAGGACCGTATAGATTATTGTTTAGATAAGTAGGTCTGTATTTTTTTAGTCTAGGTTTCCCGTTTATTGACACAGTCATAGTTGGATATTTATTTTAATAAATACTTACATATTGTGTAATACGACTTTCATTTCATCCTTATACCATAGCTTTATTTCTGTCAATTAGGTTAAATAAAAAAGGGGATAATATTTTCTTCGGTTACCGCGAGGATTAGGTACTCATGAAATAAAACTATGAAAATCATCCGCAGACCACGAACCCTGTAAAGTGTTTGAAACGTCGGAATGAAGTTAAAATTAGTTAATATACGCGAGTTTATCCGTTTTCATAGTTTTATTTCATAATAAAGGGGAATTATGTTTAGATGAATAATAAGATATGAATAAGTTATTGATAATATTTATTAACAAAATCACTTACCCTGCGACAACTACTTACAATTTATACAAAAGGTATAGGTTTTGGTACAAAATTCATTCACCAATCCACATCATTCTGAGGTCACAGCCAACATAGGTACGCGTAAATCATAACAAATTAAACATGCAGTCGGTCATTTTAACACCATCTCTGCAGGTAGGCATATTTATAGCATCTAAATAATGTATTATTTACCTAATCTCGTTTGAAACAATTGAAAAGATATAATATTTATAGAAACAAATATCCAGTACAAAAAAAACATGAACTTTGAAGGACCGTGGTTGACCGTGGTTGACATTTGGATTCCTGGTCCAAAATTTGGTCCAGGAATGTGACGGTCGTTCACAGTTCATGTTTTTTTTGCACTGGATATTTGTTTCTATAAATATTTGGACTCCAAATATGCTTAAAAAAGGGTTGATTTTAAATCTCAGCTCATTGAAAGATATTTACTGATAGTCAGTGAACTGTTTCATTTAATTCGATTATGAAAAACAAAAGACAATTACAATTAATCTTTAACATATCTACTCCATTTATCTATTTTACGTTGCCATTTTACGAAAATTAATACTTATTTTAAGTAACTTTTGTAAGTATTAATTTGTCTGTCCGTCCGTTTGTCTGTCTGTCTGCTCACAGCTTAGCTCAGTGACCGTTTATACTGCAAATTCGCAATTTGGTACTATACTCGTACATATTAGTCATGCTGAGAAAGTGGTAGAATAAGTAAAATCCGTTGAAGGTATACACGAATAGTGGGGTTGATTTTGTATTTTGCTGAAATATTATACTGAATTCCTAAATATACCTTGTAATATTGTGTAGTAAATAAATAAATAAAATCGATAATATATTTCACCTTTTTACACAGAAACCACACAGAGAAAGTGTTAAAATTTATATTTGATCACGGTGGACCAATAACAGACTTCCGTCAGTCAGTCTTTTAATAAAGTAGGACAACAATTTCAATATAACGATAGCCTCACATATACATACAATAACGAAATAAACATTTTTCAAAGTGTTAATGGCCCAAATCCAACATAAAGGTGCGTTCAGACCAAGCGAACATTCGCTATTCTAACTTCCCACTCTACGAAATTCGATCGTTACACAAAACGTGATTGGTTGATTTCGTAGAGCGGGGGATAGAACAGCGAATGCTCTTTTGGTCTGAATGCACCTTAACGAATTACATTCTACACTATAAAATTAACGCAGTTAAGCGAAAAAGATCCAACTTCCGAATTTTGCCACTGAAATGAATGACTTTGCTATTTGACATAAGATTGAAATTGAATTGCCAGTTTTTTGTGGACTGTATCATTTCCCTTAACTATGTTCAAGTACATAATTGCTCGATACTAGGCAAACATGTCGCGTAACTTGTATAAAAAAAGATGCAAAATTGATAGAAAACATTTGATACTTAAGTTATAAATGGTGCTGCTTAAAAATAACTTATCTTTCTAAATAATTGGAATGTATGGAACTATGACCTATGAGTATTATACTCACTCTCACTAAAATCATACACCTATAATAAAAGGTAAGCTTAATTAAATAACATCAAAAATAAAATAACAAATGAACATAATTTGCTAACAAAGATGTCCGGGACACATCCAACTTAAAATAAAATGAGTCTCAAACTAATTACATCTACAAATACGACGACTGAGGCTGTACATACCATAGACGCTTGTTCGCTATACAATTCTGGTCAAGGAGGTTCAAAGAATCAAGCAATGATAGAACAAACTTCGTATTTTATGGTGGCCCCACACTGTCTGTTGTACCTATCATAACGTTATAAAACATTGTTATATAACGTTATATACAAAGCCCGGATGTGACATGAGCAAAAATTAACTTTTCACTAGTGCTTAATGAATTAAACATCGATTATTTTATCGACATCCATATGAACAGTTTTTTTAATTTGAAAATTTAAGATTTTACTTATTATGTTTCCATAGTAGTTCCACTTCTTTTCCAGATATCAAATTATATAAGATTTATAAAATTAAAGCACCAACTTTTTTAGTCAACATATTCTGATATTTCTTGTGATTAATTTCGCCTTGAGGATGTAAAAGTAATCTTAACAAGTGAACATAGAACTTATGAAAGATAGGTATTCAAGCTGGTTTTTAGGCTTTAATTTCGGTTTTGTAACTATCCTATGGTACTAGGTATGATTGATATATCATTGTTTATTAATTTTAGATCGCAATGTCTCTCATTACATATGCATAAACTACTATTGATCAATATGTACATTTTTAATTCATACAATGTTGGTATGGATGTCGATAGATAACAAGTTACGCATACAAAAGTAAAATTGTTTTAGATTGTTATCGTGTTTTATAACGTTATATAACATTTGTTACAGCCAGTGTGGGACCACCATTACTGCAAGTTTCATGTGACATTTGCATCTGTAGAGGACTTTATATATCCCTTGCTACAGGTTTGTTAAAAATAAGTGCTTTTTCGTTAACTGTGAGGGTTTGGGAATCAGAATAGGGTTTTTTTTGGAAAACATTTCAATTTTCAGTTTAGGGGGTCGACAATTTTTTAAATAATTATGTAAGAATGTAAACGATACAACAAATGTTCTAGATATGTTTCAAAACTACTTTAAAGCTTTCGTAATTAACACTCATGAAATTTCTGTAGAACTACCAGATAAATATTTGCGCTCAAGATTTTTTGAACAATAATCCTGATAATAGATTACTAAATTAAACGTATTACTGGTTAATTTATTTAGGTAGTTGTATGAAACTATATTTGTCTATTCATGTCACAAAAAGCCATAACATGGACTACCTAACTTTCTAAATTTAAAATATTCTAGTTGAAAGCAAACTGTTTTATGTACATAATCAGTATCCAGTTTGTAGTATTATTGTGTAAATACAAGATTCGTCAATTAAAAAACAGCAAACTTCTTAATTTATCTACCTAAGCTATTTTATTTACAATCTTAATTCAAAAGATTATTTCAATAATTTACATTAAATTTCATATGGTGTAACAAGTAATGTAGGGACCGGAACCATTATATTCTCCATACAAAAGAACGTTTCTTTTTTAGTTCATTTTCGTTCTTCGGTATATAAATTCTAAGTTAATGGAGTAATTTAAAAATATGATAATTACTTATTATAAAATAAGGTCAATGCAGTCCACTTGCGGTTCCGGTCCCTAGTACGAGCGGTTTGGTTAGTGACGCGGCAATAGCTCATGAAAAGCTCACCGTTGCTAAAATAGAAGCTGTGAACTATTTTCTATGTATGCAGAAAATACCACTTATTGGCACACTAACCGCCTTAGAGTGAAGACACATTTATCAGCATGCGTACGCATTTTGTCTATACAAAATGTCAGTTTAGTATGGGACCGCGTCCAGCTTTCCGCACGCGTACGCATGCTTACACGTTTTATACTAAACGGACGATTTCGTTAGACAAAATGCGTACGCATGCTGATATATGTATCTTCACTCTTATTCATAAACATTTCCTAATTTAGCAAGCCAATAACCATTGCTTGCGCCAGGGATCGGATACCGGTATATTCTCCATACCAAATAACGGTTAATTTTTCGTGCTTTGGCGTATAAATTATTTGTTAATGGAGTAATTTCAAATTACGATCTTGTTAGTACATTGGTTGTCATAGAGTCTGTTTAAGATGATGTTAAGTTTTTTTTAATATAGGGCTATTTCGAGGTTTTCTCTAAAAAAACCGGTTTGTCCCTTCCGGTATTAACAATATTCGTATAAGACCGAAAGACACAAACGATACTTATAGGCTCGCCAAATTAAGAGACGTACAGTCAAAGACAAAATAAGGTATACACAAAAATGCTCAAAAATATGTCCCAGTGCACTATAATTCTGTCTAATAAGAACGTCGTAACAAATTTATGAGCGGATTCTTTCGATATTTATTTTTGCACTTGACTGTAGGTACATCAATAAGGGGTTCTCATAAATCGGCACAGTTTTGTTTTAGCCATGGACCGGGACCGATATTTCAGAAAAACCTCAAAATAGCCCAATATTTTAAAATGTTTTATACTCTTTATGTACTACTCAATATTTTATATAATTTACAACATCGTATTTTTAAATTACTTCATTAACTTAGAATGTATACACCGAAGAACGGAAATAACCGTTACTTTTTTGTATCGAGAAAATACCGGTTTCCGGTCCCTGGTTTTAGCAACATGGTTTCCGGATCATTCTTTGGTAACAATATAACATAAAATAAAAAATGTCCCAAAACACAGCCGTGTCAATACACCAGAATGCTTAGCCAAGTTGCCAATCGCTGGCGCTTAATCGTCAATCGTAAGCGAAAGGCAGCTAACTGTCTTTGTCGCACTAATATGCAAGAGTGACAGAGAGGATAGCGATTGGCAACTTGGCTAAGCATCCTGTAGGCCTAGCCAAGATGCGATTCAGCAATAGTAACGATAATGTCGATAAGCGATAAGTCATGTGACTTTTCGTACGAATCTGTCATTTTCATACATTTATTTGTTACTTATCGCTTATCGTCACAGATCTGACAAATGTGCGTCATTGTTCGCAATAATATGGACATGACTCTAAAGTTGATTAAATGTATAATTAAACAAATAATTTCTTGAAATTTGATTTCGAAGCTTTAAGCAGGGACCGGAACCGTTATTTTCTTCAGACAAAAAAACGGTTCTTTTTCGGTATATAAATTATGTATATGTTAAGAGAGTAATTTAAAAATATGATATTGTACCTAAATTACATAAAATATTGAGTATTACACAAAGAGTAGGTATTGAATATTTTAAAATGTTGGGCTATTTCGTGTCTAAAATACCGGTACCGGTCACTGGCTTTAAATGACTATTTACAAAAAATTTCCTAGTCCGGTGTCAAATAGGTAATTTTCTGAAAATTATTAATTGATTAATTATTCAATCAAATTTGGAGTCATGTCCATATTAGGGTCATTTGCAGAAAAAGTGTAGGTGCCTTTTATTTTTTTTTGCGTTCATGGACTGTAATACACCATTTTACTCGGCATCGTGCGTACTTTTCAGTTATGAAACAAAAAAAAGTCCCTAATGTCACGAAAATAAGTATGTAAATTGAGATTAGGTACTCAGTTTAGATACTCCCATACTAAATGTATGAAACGAAAAGTAACGAAACTGATAAAAAAAATCTCAAATTTGTTACAGAATTTTTCATACCTTTAGTATGAGAGTAACTAAACTGAGAAATCTCAATTTACATACTTATTTTCGTGACATTAAAAGGTACACTTTTTCTGCAAATGACCTATTATTGAAAACAATGACGCACATTTGTCCGATCTCTGCTTATCGTATACGATTGCAGAATGCCCTCTTGGCTAGGCCTGCAGTATTTAAGTAGTTATAAACGTAATTATAATTATAAACTTCTTAGCGTCACCATAAAACTCTTCCGCATAGTTTTGCAGTCCTAGTATTTGACAGTTTCTCCGATTTGTACTGTATTGACAGGGCTCAATAAATCGATCTCACTAATTGATCTTCCCTAGAAGGAGACAGACAAACTAGCTTAAAATCCCAACTTTAATTAAATGCTCGACCGTTCTCATAATAATTTATACAGATAATTTGGACAGGATTTAAATAAAGTCAATACAATTTAAGTACTTAAAATCGAAAGTGTTACTAAAAATATAACATTATGTTCTTGTCCATACTGTTACCTTGTAGTATACTGGAATGTATTGTAAAAAAAGCATGTAGGTATTGTAGGTACTTATTGGTAGATGAGGTTGACTACAAATATATCTATCCACATGTTCACTGCATTTTAATAGCCCCAAACATGCTTCATGTAGCTGTGGGTACATGTTATTAGTTTATTAAATTATTACGTTTGTTTTACATAGCAATAGTCAATCGCAAAAATCAAACCAAATGTTTTGAGTGAATAAGACGAAAAAATGAAAATATATTTTGGAAGTCGACAGTACATTCAAATAAATGTAGTTAATGTAGTTTTATACGGAGAGTTACGAAACGTGAAATATCTTGAAACATGAATAAGACAAGTTTGTTTTTTAGTTATGTTTTTAACCAATTGAAGTCTTAATTTTATGTAATCTTTTCTAATGTATTTCTATATCTCATTCGGGAAGCGCATGCGATAAGCGAGAAATAATCAAATGACAGATTTGAACGAAAACTCACGACTATAATGTATGGAAATCATCACGTGACTTTTCGTTCGAATTTGTCATTTTAATACATTTGTTAATATCGCTTATCGCATGTGATTTCAGAATAGTATCATGGCTAGGTTCCCTGGAATGTTAATATTTGAATAGAGCATAAAGTCATCACCAAAACCAGCGTGACGTTGTACCTATGCTTGCAAGGGTATCAGAGTGCGTAGCCAAGTTGCTAATCGCTTACGTTCAGTAGCGTATCGTAGTAGCTATCTCTCTGTTTTTTTATTAATGCGACAGAGACACTAGCATTTCTATCATATTTTAAAGACAAACGGGTCTTAATCGCGTAAACTTACGTTTAATTATATCCTGACGTTTCGGGCATGACGTTACACCCGTGGTCGCAGGCAGACTGGCGAGAGAATGTATCAACACCTTCGAGCTGCGCGGGTTTTTCGAACTACCCGCACTTGATCTTGATTATTCACTTCTAGGCTAGGGTTGTCACTAGGCCTACACACAACATTCACAACATCCAATAGCTTTAAAATGGATGTTTCACCACGCTTACATTTGTAAATCACGGGATTCCACGCGGATGAGATTCCTTGTCCCTCATTTTGATTAAAATTCCGATGTTTCTTAATTTCAATAGCTTCACGTACTTTTCGGCTATGATGTATACGCTCGGTTGAGAGGACTTTCGGGTTATGGAGCTCAATCCAGTGGTTAGGTCCGGACTCCAACAAATGCTCGGCCACAGCAGACTTATTCGTTTGACGCTTTTTAACAGCCGTGATATGTTCCTTGACCCTTTCCGCTATGGTGCGTTTGGTTTCCCCAATATAGGAACTACCACAGCTACAATCGATTTTATAAACGCCCGGTGTGTGGTAAGGTAAAACATCCTTAGGCGACCTTAGGTGCCCTGCCACCTTTGATAACGGCATGTAAACGGTTGGTATGGAATACTTATTCAAAAGCGTACCTATTTTGTCCGTTACACCCCTGACATAAGGCAAAAATGCTGGTCGCCTTGCTACATCTGGATGTTTCTTCCTCGGTGTTCGTCTGGGTCTGTTTAAAGACCCGTTTGTCTTTAAAATATGAGTGATAATCGTGAAAGTTTAAATCAATATACACTAGCATTTCGTTCGCGACTGAGCGTTAGCGATTGGCATCTTGGCTAAGCAAGCTGATCAGATTAACTTTTTTTTATTATCACTACTTAAAAAACTAAAAATTGCGATAAATAAGTAAAGGCAATCCGATCCTTTAGTATCATCACAACCCACGTCCGAAGAATGTCACTTTTGTTCGTGTCCTTAGTAAGAGGAAAGGGCGGAAATTCACTGATGCTTGCCACGAACAAGGTATTTAACAATAATTTCCTCATAGGTAAGCGTTTTATTTATAGTTTTACCATTTACCTCGTGATCGTTAATAAGGGGAGATGAATTTAAATGTAAATTGGCAAGTGGAAGGCAACAACGAACGAACGCTTTGTGGTTCGAGGTAGACCCTCAGGTTCGCCAGCTTAAACTTATCATCCACACTATAAAGAAAGAAACTTCCACAAGTTGCAAATTGTTATCTAATGGATCCTCCGCTTCCTCATATTACGAAGCCTTATCCGTGGCTTTATTCAATGAGTTTACCGCCTCAACCCTCAACAGAGAACCACCTTAAACAATTCCGTTGTCACCATATTTGTTGTTGTTATTATGGTGCTTGTGCCCATTGTGCGTGACGTAGGAGTCTCTGCGGCCGTGCAGCGAATGCCTCGCGCGTGCAAGGGCTGTCGCAGATATCTCCATGGAATCTCCGAAGGGAAGCCGCGAGCCGCGCCGAGCGCTGCTGCCGCGACATCGCGTGTGCTGAAAAAAGAGAATTCCTGTTTATAGAAATTGTATACAATGAAAACCCTGGAAAAGGCGATATTAAAAAGATCGCAGGTCGCATTTAGGAGGAGTACCTGGGTCAGCCGGAAAAACAAAAGGTTCACTTGGTGGTCAAAAGTTAACAGCTGCTTATATAAATCTATGTTACGATTTGATTGCATAGGGCTATAGACCGGGGAAACTAGTTGTACCGTCAGTTGTTTTATCCCAAAATTAGTGCAGGAATTCCTTAACTTTAGGTATGTCCACCGAAAAGACGATAACCTAAATCTGACAATGACCCACCTTCGAAGAGAGATCTATGGTCAAAAGTGGCTCACGGGCTGTTTTGTAAGCGATAACAATAAGATATTTTCATGGAATGCTTCAAGCACATCACTAGTGATGTGCTTGACTCCTGCTTTGATCCTCTACTGGCCCTCCTGGGCTGGACCAAGGTCACTATCTTGGCCCAAGGCTTAGCCAGCTGAACCAAGACCACTATCTCGGCCCAAGGCTTAGCTAGCTGGACCAATATCACATCAATATCTTGGCTCAAGGCTTAGCTAGTTAGACCAAGATGTTATCTTGGCCCAGCTAGTTGCTAGCGCAGGTTGTGAGGCCGACTACACGGGTCAGGTTGTCTCAGGAGTACAACGCCATGTTTGGCACTTCAGAGGTTATTTTAACATTTTATTTTAAACGCGATTCTGTCTCGCTCACTCATCAGCCTATCCCAGTCCACTGCTGGACGTAGGCCTCTCCTATTACTTATGCGTATGGACGCATTAGGAGGTATTGCCCATAATCGCCACGCTGGGCAAGCGGGTTGACGATCGCAGTATTGCGTTCATTACCATAACGCTGCTGCCCACCATCAATCTTCAATAAAATGGTCAGTGACACTTCAATCTCTTAGTCGACTGTTACGACACCCAGTGGGAACTGAACTGAACATACAAACGAAACTCCTCCTGGAGTATGTGTGGCTGCTCCCGCGTTTCCGCTACTGCAGCTGTGGCCGAGTCGCATCCCATGAAGGTGGGACGGTCATCATCATCATCATCAGCCAATTGACGTCCACTGCTGGACATAGGCCTCCCCCAGAGAGTTCCACAAAGATCGGTCGTGAGCTGTCCGCATCCATTGGACACCCGCAACCTTTACCAGGTCGTCGCTCCATCTTGTGGGGGGCCTTCCCACGCTGCGCCGTCCAGTGCGTGGTCGCCACTCGAGAACACGCCGACCCCACCGGTCATTGCACCATTGTGGGACGGTCGTTGCACCGTTATTTGGGGACGGTGGATACACAGTGGCAAGAGTTGGAATAGTCACGCTCAGTAAATATTAATTGGTTGAAGCTATGGTCTCGTGATAACTATAATCCTGACATGAAGTACTTACTGGCCCGGTTCGCCACGACCACCTGTTCCGGTTGAAGATCCCGTACACGATGGGGTTGGCGCAGGAGTTGGTACAAGAGAACAGCCACATGGCCTTTTGGAACGCGGGGTCCAGGCCCTTCACGAATTCCTTGTCCACCCAATACCTGGAAAGAAACCTGAAAAAGTTAAATTTTGGTTTGAATTGTGACCACCGGGAAGTATCCATAAACTGACATACTTATGATTTAGAAATAAAAAGTCAAAAAGCGGAGTCAGGGTAACTGTTTTCTTTTTATCTTGAAGTATCACATCACACATCATACCGGCATGTGACAGAAATACAAATACTTACAAATTTTGATAACACATTAACTTATTTTTGTTCGGTAAACATTTTAAAATAATAAACTACCGTGAATCATGATTTGAACATGAAATATATGAATGAAAATGAAAATAATAGCAAGGTATTTGTGAAAATGACAGTCTCCTGGGTACTTAGACAAGTTGCCAATCGCTTACGCTTAATCGTCAACGTCTTTGTCGCACTAATATGAAACAGTGACAGAGAGGGAAAACTACGATACGCTACTAAGCGTTAACGATTGGCATCTTGGGTATCCTGATATATCGGACATATGCTCAAAAATATCTGAACGTGCACGAACGTCATGACAGTAGAGGCCTTCTCACGGCAATCAGATATTTATATCTATATCAGATATTTAGATATTTATATCTGATGGCGACTGTACGCAGAAGGATCATAAACAAACATAATCACGTCAATACTAAATACTTATGTAGTTTAATATGTTTCGGTATAGGGAATACCTACTCGTGTAACTAAACAACACCGCCCATGGCTCATGGGTGAACAATTTCGGAATATTCAACACAACAGACGTAAAGCCTAGAGGCATAGTCGTAACTCTAAAATCACAATTACGCTTTGAAGCAGCTTATAATATTGTAATTTCAGGTTTACAATAATAATACGTAAACTGGGGTGTAATCACAAAGACGTAATGCTATTTTTGCTCCACTATGAGGCTCTAGTTGTCCATCTCGGTCAAACCAATGTAATCAAGGATCGGACAAACGCCCGTCATTTTGAAAACTTAACCCTCTTCCATACAGTAGAGACTTCCTTATCTTTATGATTTGAACATAATTAATTTTACAAGATATTTTTATTAACACTTTCAGATATATTTAGGATAGAATAACTATCGCGGTAACCGAAGAAGATATTATACACTCATCATCATCATTGTCATCATATTAGCCGAAAGACGTACACTGCTGAACATAGGCCTCACCCAAAGACCAGTCGTGTGCCACAATGGCCAGTCGTGCGCCAATCATTATACACTCAATAGATCAAGAGAGAATGTGTAAAGTAAGGAGTAGTTGGGATCTGCTAAAAACAGGTACTAAGTATGTGATAGTGATATAAAAAATTAACTATGTGAAAATCATAAAATAAAGAAGTATCTACTGTACGGAACAGGGTTGAAATGACGGGCGTTTGTGCGATCCTTGGTAATGTGATCTACATTCCTAGCCAAGATACCATTCTGCCATCGTACTTATACAATAAACGATATATTTAATGCCTTACTTACTCAATTGAGAAATACAATATTCATCATAATACTTTTTTATAAGTTCTCATGGAAACATTCTTAATGAAGCTTACTATTTTTATGTTTTATTCCCGCAATTTTGAGAATGTTCAGCTACTTGTACATTGCTAGGACTAAGCACATACGTATATCATGTCATTTTAACAAATTATTATGCTATGGTAGCAAACGGTTCAGGCCTTCTACCGCGAAAACCGAAATTCGTAAATTTCGAGGATATTTCTCTGTCACTCCATCGAAGGCGTCATTAGAGTGAGAGAGACAAATCCTCGAAATTTGCGGAGTTCGTTTTTCGCGGTATGGCCGCAGATTTGCCTCTCAGTTCATATATTTTGTCATGATGGGATTCGGCAAAATGTACCTATGAACTGGCAGGCTACTCTGAGACATGTGCTACTTAAGTATAATAACGTTCATAACGAGCAAATAGATTTCTTACAATTCGTTTCAAAACCTTACTTTGACATAATTTCCAAGTGGCATAAAGTTCCAATTAGTTGACAGAACCTATAAAATTACGACTTTCAATTAAATGACCCTTCTATGCTCTCGATGCCACCAACGTGGCTGTACGACCGGAACGCACTGAAGGTCTAAGAATTACAGTGCTGAATGTTACTCCCACGGCAAGGTACTGTTGAGCAGCTACATTATTTTTAGTTTTTGTTCAAAAACATACATTATGTGCCTAAGTGTTATTACTTTATTAGTAGTGCACTGAGAAAAAACCAAGTATCAAAATTTCTACACGTAATGTTAATGTCCTTAGAAACTTAAATTGAATAAATAATATAATCATGTTACGTCCGTAAAAGATTTGCATTGAAGCTTCTTTGATATATAGTCTGCCTGGATGCTTAGGTACTGGTATCACCGCGAGCTACTAAGTGCGTATCTTTTGTTCGTGTTTATAGCCGATAGTTTATAGCTTAGTAGTTCGCGGTGAGACCAGTGCCTTAGACAAGTCGCCGATCGCTAACGCTTAATCGACAATCGTAAACGAAAGGTAGCTAACTGTCTTTATCCCACTAATATGAAAGAGTGACAGAGAGGGAAACTACGATACGCTACTAAGTGTTAGCGATTGGCAACTTGGCTAAGCATCCTAGTAGTCCGCTCCGCTGCAAACTAAATCAGTAGAGGAATTTCGTTGCTCTATTGAAAACCTATTTCCGTGGCTAGGTTACGTTTCCGTCCAATTGTAACTAAAACCCTTGCAATATAAATAGCCTCTGGAGTTTACTAGTAAAGTGTAGATCAAGTTTCGTAGTTTCCAGTTATGAACTAGGGATCTCATTCCCATACAATGGAATTTCAGGGGGATTATGACGTACTAATGCGATTAAGTTTAGATTCAGGGAAAGGGACAGAGATATACGTTTCGTATAGCTTTGTCCCTTCTCTCGACCTAAATTGAATCGCATTAGCACGTCACGGTAACCCCCCAGTTGTGTTAAGTACAGTCAGGTGCAAAAATATGTTACGACGTTCTTATTACACAGAATTAGAGTGCACTGGGACATATTTTTGAATATTTTTGTGTAGGTACACCTTATTTTGTCTTTGACTGTACGCAGGTGATTTTTCATATCACTTTAAAGTTGAGACATCTGCGCAGAAATAGAATAACTCTATCCCACTTTACTTTAACTTCTACCTTTTTCACCTCGTCAGGCCCAACTTCCTATTTTAAGGACAACTAAATTTAGCCGGAAAGACCCATAACATCACAATTCTCAAAAAAAAAAAAAAAAAATATTTTGTAAGTCCGAAGATTAAAAATAAAAGGGCATTTTCACTTCTAGGGTCACCCAATTAGCTTAACTCTTGCAAAAAAGTTAACTTCGATGTCAGCTTTGTAACGACAATTAAGCATGAAATATTTACGTAAATCCACTTTATTCGTGTTTTTATATTGTATATACGCTTATTTTTTCTGGATTAAATGATAAAAAAATATTTTTGTTAATATTGAATGCTTAATTGTCGTTACAAAGCTGACATTGTTAACTTTTTTGTGAGAGTTAAGCTAATTGGGTGTCCCTAGAAGTGAAAATGCCCAATATGTCCTTTTTTAGGGTTCGTAAGAAATCTGCAATTTGGTACAAGTACCTATACTTGATGATCAAACGAACTTACCAAGTGAAGTTCGATCACAATTATGTGAGCAACTTCATTCGACGCGATTTAAGGTTTACATATTGTAGTAGCGCCCCACGCATCAGCCTTGCACGGTGTTTAAAGGTTTTTTTTTTTGTTAGCAACACTAAAAACATTCCCACTATCTTTCACCCCCTCTATCGGGGTTCCATAGTCGGCTCACTGACTGCCTCGTTCGAATCATTTTGTTTACAGTATTAATGTTGAGAATTTATTTCACTTTTTGTTATAAGTGGGTAGGGTGACGTTAGACAAAACTGTCCTTTAATATTGAGGGTGGGTTGTAATAAATCGCGTCGAATGAAGTTGCTCACATAATTGTGATCGAACTTCACTTGGTAAGTTCGTTTGATCATCAATTATATTTCACAACTTCATTCTTTGCGATTTAAGGTTTACATATTGTAGGATGTTCAGAGCACAAATGTGAAATAAATCTCAAACGCAGAGACGAAACGTAAAATAAACAGTAAAGGTACTCTCAGAACAGCAAATCTTTTATTAGGTAAGTTTAAAATAAACTAAAGAGTTTTAATTCTTATTTTGATTTAGGTATTTAACATTATGCTAATCATGGTTATTATAAAATTTATGAATTATTTTTATTTTACAGGTTTTTTGACGATGACGACAAATATCTTAGCAAATTGATAGCAATCATCTACAATTTCATTATTATGAAACTAGGCAAAAATAAAAGAAAAAATCGCTTCAACTGGCAATTTTGCGTATGATGTCTACACTGACAACGATCTTGTTGGCTATACCAACATAGAAGTGGCAGAATGCCTAGTGCTATACTGTGCAGTGAACATAATATGTGTTGATACCACTATTGTGAAATCCAGCGACTCAATATTTGCGATGAGTCTTTAGCATATGTTTTTTTTTTTTTTTTTTAACTGATAAATAAAGTGTCTATGTTGAAACCGCAAAGTGAATTAGTTATTATTTTAGTACGTCTGTATACATTGAGATGACAAAGTTCTGGTTTCTCGTCAAAAAATGGAAGTTAATATCGGTTGTGTACAATTCCGCCGAGAATTTTTATTATAAATTTCGGAAGTAGTTGTACTTCTGTGTGTGTGTCAATATTTTGTGTTCGGATCAATATAAAGATTTGTACGCAGTGTGCGGTAGCCAGGGCCAATAAAATAAGTGTTTCTAGATCTTCATTAGGCCATTTACGTGTCAAAAAATTTAGCATCTCGCTAGAATGTGTTTTTCCAATAATGACAGTGCATATCTATAATTATTAATAGTTCCATATTTGAATCAAATATTTGGATGGAGTTGTATGGATTCTGAAACCAATAACTTTTCAAAGAATGGAAGCCAGGGTTGTGTTGGCCAATGCATTTTTAAAATGAAGTCTGTTAATTAAAGCGAATGAAGGAAATGCATAAAAAGTTTTAAGTTTCTGCTGGAAAAGCGTTACTTTATTATTATATTTTTATTGTAAAAGCGTATTTGAGGCAATATTGTTTTTAATCGGCTTGCAAATAAATCTACTTCCGGTTCAACAAGTATTTGTTTTATTTGTTTATAGGCATAATTTCCTAACTCCCATCCAGTCGCTAAATTATCTACGAGATAATTGATCAGCGTGTATATTTTTCTTAGTGTTTATGTTTGAAGCAAAAAACATAATTTCACAATTGTATAATATTGTGGGCAAAAACATTTTTAAGCCAAAAACGCTACTCTTAATTTCAAATTATTAATGTGACATCTTAGTTCCGTATTTTTCCAATAACAGTGTGCTTCTTTACCAACGTTGAAAGCTCCCCAGCCAGTAGTGGAAGCATTAGAAAATAATAATTATTGCTTGAATCTGATTTTAACCTGAAGGGATTAAATTTTAGTCATGTCCACCACATTTGCAGAGGTACGATGACTAATTAATTTTGCGATATTCCGTAATTTATACTTTATTAACTTCTGACGACGGGACGGTAGTCTTAATTGCATATAATATGTTTCGAATTGAATATAAATAACAAGATATAAATAACTCTTTGCTTCCAAGGTATTCATAAACTAGTTTTAGAATCCTTGTAAATATGTACAGTGATCATGATTAAACCATCGCTAAACAATTAAATTCATATAAAATATCCAACATAAATTGGAGATAATATTTTCCGTGTGGTTCGTAAATGGGTATTAAATAATACGCATCTTATAAATCTATTGGAGACACATGTAACAATTATTTTTTATTAATTTTGAAGCTGTGTGGTAATCTTCCATTTGAAAATGTGGTGGTTTTTACAAATGTATTCATACATTTTAAATTTAATATACCAATATTATTAACAGTAAGGGTACAATGTCACGTCATCTGTTAGCATATTTTAGTAAGTATTAAATACGTGTAACAGAAGATCCAGCAAGGAATTTGTTGGTGTGATGGCGTTGATTTAACACTTTGAGCGCGGGGAACTCGAGGGGAGTTCTCTGTGGGAGGTCAATTTTTGCTAAAAAGCGGAAAAAATCACGGGATCGGCTATGAGCGTAGCGCGTAGCACTCGTCCGCAATGAAATTGTTAACAGTTTATTAATAGACATTTTGTAATCAAGTGTTTCTTGTTCATATTTAGATTATTAGGTAGAAATAGGAGGTGATAATGATAAAATAGATATCTCTTGACCCTCCATGATAAAATAACGGGATCACTAGTTGACCAGGACCCTGATTTCTGACCAGGAGCGAGAGGAGTGCAGCAGACGTCCAGTGTATTGTACCTCGTGTGTTATTGTTTCTGCTCGTATATGCGAGGCGTGCGCACGCGCTCGCGGCCCCTGCGGTAGCAGGCGCTGGCGGCGGGCGACGGCGCCGGCGCCGGCGCGGGCAGCGCTGCGGCACGATGGCGCCCGGCATTCGGCGAGGGATATGTCGTGTTCCGATGCAGAATGTTGTACTTTACATGACCTCTCTGACGGCGGTGTCTATTCTTCATGATGAAAATTTCTTTATTAAATAAATTATACAGTTAATGTGTATCTTTCTTTTAAATGTATTAACGGTCTACGCTTTAGCTTATTAGTTTCGCTCTGCATTATTTACAATAACTTATCCTTTAAATTTGCATTTATTGCAGAAATGCCAAAATTCCTTCTCGTTTTTGTCTGTGTAAAATGAGAATCGCATAGAACACGACATGCGTCGCTTATAGGTTTTAGAAGGGGTATGACTAGAAGGTGGCAATTGGCCATATATGACCTTCTTCAGCTAGTTTATCCAGTCAATTGAAGATTTCCTCGTCCAATTTTATTTCCTCGAGCGAGAACAGTGTGCATTCAGTGGGTACATTCTGGTGCCGATGACCGGTTGACGTGTCAGGTTGAAAAGATGTCGTGCGTACAGAATCTGGGCTGGGCTGTGCTGATGGTGCTCGTGTGATGATCCCAAAATTGGAGATACAGGCGTACATAGCTAAATTGTTAGCTAGTTTGGCGTAACAGTAGCTTTGTATGGTTACCCTTTAAACGTGACAGTAACAGCCCCATTTGGCACTACGCATACGATTAAGTTTTCCTTTTGTTTCTATTTTTAGCATCAAATAGACATTTTTCATTTCATTTCATCAGCGTTGTAGAAACTGGACCTTGCTGAAATTCAGCGGTAGCTACATATTCGGACAGTATCTGCCCGATTTGGCAGTAACGCATCAGTGTTGCAAAAACTCTGCGTTGCCGAAACTGGGCCTTGCGTTGTAGAAAACTGCGTTGTAGAAATTCAGCGTCAGCTATTGTTAGCTAGTTTGGTGTAACAGTAACTTTGTGTATGGTTACTGGTTTAGTCTTAAAACATGAGTAGCATGACAGTATCTGCCCGGTTTGGCAGTAACGTATCAGCGTTGCAGAAAACTCTGCGTTGCAGAAACTCGGCCTTGCGTTGTAGAAATTCAGCATCAGCTATTGTTAGCTAGCTTGGCGTCGACGTTGTTAGAAACTCGACGTTGAAGAAAACTCGGTGGCGTTGCATATATTCGGCGTTAGCTATTGTTAGCTAGCTTGGCGTAACAGTACCTTTGGGCTACTTGTTACCCTTTATGCATGACAGTATCTGCCCTGTTAGCAGTAACGTATCAGCGTTGTAAATATTCTGCGTTGCAGAAACTCGGCGTTGCAGAAACTCGACATTGAAGAAAACTCGACGTTGAAGAAAACTCGGCGTTGAAGAAAACTCGGCGTTGCATATATTCGGCGTTAGCTATTGTTAGCTAGCTTGGCGTAACAGTACCTTTGGGCTACTTGTTACCCTTTAAGCATGACAGTATCTGCCCTGTTAGCAGTAACGTATCAGCGTTGTAAATATTCTGCGTTGCAGAAAACTCGACGTTGAAGACTTTAAGCATGACAGTATCTGCCCTGTTAGCAGTAACGTATCAGCATTGTAAATATTCTGCGTTGCAGAAAACTCGACGTTGAAAACTTTAAGCATGACAGTATCTGCCCTGTTAGCAGTAACGTATCAGCATTGTAAACATTCTGCGTTGCAGAAAACTCGACGTTGGAGACTTTAAGCATGACAGTATCTGCCCTGTTAGCAGTAACGTATCAGCATTGTAAATATTCTGCGTTGCAGAAAACTCGACGTTGAAGACTTTAAGCATGACAGTATCTGCCCTGTTAGCAGTAACGTATCAGCATCGTAAATATTCTGCGTTGCAGAAAACTCGACGTTGAAGACTTTAAGCATGACAGTATCTGCCCTGTTAGCAGTAACGTATCAGCATTGTAAATATTCTGCGTTGCAGAAAACTCGACGTTGGAGACTTTAAGCATGACAGTATCTGCCCTGTTAGCAGTAACGTATCAGCGTTGCAGAAACTCTGCGTTGTAAAAACTCGGCGTTGAAGATAACTCGGCGTTGAAAATAACTCGGCGTTGAAGAAAATTCGGCGTGTTGCTTGACGTGCGAAGGCTTGAGCACGGAAACGTTGAATGATTCGAACGAGGCAGTCAGTGAGCCGACTATGGAACCCCGATAGAGGGGGTGAAAGATAGTGGGAATGTTTTTAGTGTTGCTAACAAAAAAAAAAACCTTTAAACACCGTGCAAGGCTGATGCGTGGGGCGCTACTACAATATGTAAACCTTAAATCGCAAAGAATGAAGTTGTGAAATATAAATATTAATGATGCCAACAAAGTGGTAGAGTAAATACTAAAAAAAACCCAAATGGTGAAGTGGGAATGATTTTTTTTATTTGCTGTACTCCTATAGTTAGTGTGGCGTATCATTGAATAGGTCTCTTAAAAAGAATAAGGGTCTTAAAGATTTTTTTTTTCCAAACTCAACAATTTCGGAGATAATCGCTCCAAAAAATGTGTCTCCCCCCCCCCCCTCTAACTTTTGATCCGTAGGTCCAAAAATATGAAAAAAATGATGACTAGTGGGCTTATAGAATAATTTAAAATAAAACTATTCTGATCATAATCGACCCAGCCGTTTTTGAATAACTACGGAACCCTACACTGAGCATTGCCCGACAAGCTCTTGGCCGGTTTTTTAGGACACTGGGCCATTATTTCACTTGTCCTAAAAATAGAATGGGGTCTTACGAGATTAAAGCCAAGCTACACCGGGTGTGCAAAGCTGGCCGTGTGGTGACGGCAGTAAGAATACATTTGTCACCACCCCAACTCCTCCTGCGGGTGTCGTAAGAGTCGACTAAGGGATTGAATTGAAGTGTCACTGACCATATTTGATAAAAGATTGATGATAGGCAGCAGCGTCATCATAGTGGACACATTACTGCGATCGCCAATCCGCTTGCCCAGCGTGGTGATTATGGGCATTTACCTCCTAATGCGTCTATACGCATAGTTAATAGGAGAGGCCTACGTCGAGCAGTGGACTATCATAGGCTGATGATGATGATGATGATGACACCGGGTGTATGTGCAGCACGTGCGCGTTGTAGCTTATGCGAATGCCATTTTAGATGGGACACCGCTTGCGTGGTGTGCACTTTCGTGGACCAGCAACGCACAACGCACATCGCACACGTTTGTGGTATGGCTTGGCCTTTATTCATACATGTCTCGTAACTTAGCAAGCCGATAAGTTGTTTGAACCTTTTGGTCTTATCAATAAGACCGAAAGGGCAGAGGCAGATTTTCCTTTTATCTTTTATTTTATCTACCGGTTAGTTTCGTTCGTAGACGTATCTACTTGGTACAAAATTAAATAAAGTAGGGTGAATCAACTTTTTTCTGTCTGTTGTTTCCATGGATACGATCGCCTGAGTCACGCTGGTTTTATGCAAAATTATGTTACTTGCTTTATGCAAATATGCATATAGTCCATGTTTGTAGATGGCTCATCAAGAAAAGCGTTCATTAACACCAGAAAAATGCATGTTTGCATAGTTTAAGTATCATAATTATGCATAAAACCAGCGGGACTCAGGCGACCGTATCCATGGTAATAACAGACAGAAAAAAGTTGATTCACCCGAGTACGAT